>QQSS02072207.1:28080-46999 GCA_003687565.2 Craspedacusta sowerbii
AGAGGTGCAAGGAATTGCTGAAAGTGGTCCACAAATGGAAAGACAACTCGAACTCCCAATTCGCAGCTTAAAAAGCCTCAACTCTCGTCAATGTTTTTCCTCTTTTACATTTGCCAACTCATCATACTATTACTCAACTCCTCTGCAAATGTTCCAATCCTCCACTTTCTGTCCCAATACAAAATAGACTCAACGAACATTATCTATTAGCCCTTCGATCTGCTTTTACCTAATTTAAGAAGTTCAATTTATTCAATTTCTTTTAAAAAGTATAACAAAAATATCGTGGCCTTAAATACCAGCTTATCCTTCTTTTCATTAAACTTATTCGTTCCAAGAAGAAAATTAAGAAGATACAGCATCACAAGCTCACCAAAGTCAAGATCGTAAAGTGCCAGCAGCTTCTCTCTGCTCTTTCCGCACTCTTTTTCTCCCAGAAAGCCAAGGCCTACCACACTCTCCGAGTCTTTGGTCCAGTCAAATAATAAATCTAAACAATTTATATCCACAGACGTTCCACTCTCCTGAATTAGTCCATGTTCTCGAACAACCCCAACGTCCGCATAACTCGCAAAAAAACCATCATTCCCAGCGTCTCTCTCGTATAGTCGCAAGTCCTCCGTTCATCCGGACAGCTCTCTCAATAGGACCCTAAATGACATTTAATTTATGAGGTATAAATTATAAGCACTTTCCAATGCCGTTTCGCCGATCACCTATCGCCATGTCCGCATCTATCGCACATTGGAAAAACGCACTTCAGCCAAGGTCCAGTGCTCCCTCGATGTCACTTCCAATCGCTGCAAGCTATTCTCCTTTTCCAGACGCAAAAATATTTAATTCAAGCCAGTTTTTGAGATTCGTAAGGGACTGCCGCCCATTGTGACACCCCGACTCTACTCGCCTTGGTAGTAATCAACGATATGATAATTCATTATGGAAATATGTACAAATACATTCCCCAAAGTCTTTTCATTCGGTCTTCTGACTCCGATTCTCGCCAACTTCAATCACACACCCCTCACCAATTACCTCAGGGAGCCTAATTCTGAAGCTTATTTTTAACTTATTATTTCCTACTTGATCTACACTTTGCCTTGGCTGATTTTCGCCTTCGTGGTGACAGTCTGCGCTGTTGTTTGCTGTTGGCAGGACGATAATAGAACCACAAGCGACAATTGCCAAGACTGCATCTACACTAAATCAGGATTTGAACTAGTCTTCAACCTAACTCACCTCGTTACAGTGCTGGTGATATTGACTGGGATGGCATTAGCCTTCTTCGGAGTCTAAACAAACCTCATGATATCCAGGTCCCTATGCTCCTACAAGCAGCTATTCTAAGGCTTGCAGCAGGGCTAATATAATCCCAGCCAAGCTTCACTCAACTTCATCGGCTTCAGCACTATCAACAGCAGGGCTGACCGTTTCCTTTAAGACCTGCTCATGCACTAAAATCAAATCCAAACAGCTTCGCTATCCTTCAGCATGCCTCTCAATAGTCTTACCAATATCATTAACGTCAATAAGCCCATCTGCCTCAACTTCACTCTCGAGGATCCACAAACCACTAATACCATCTTCATACAGGAGTTCAAAGACATCTGCACCAACATCCTCGCTGAAGTCGATAACTGGACGTCCACGCTGGCCGCAGCTTCCCAGGTCTCCACCCTCATTCACTCGAGCTATAACCCTACCGACGCAAACGTCCTCAGTTACTTGTCAACCCTCAAAAGCCTAAAATCAAGAGGCACTATTTTATCGTTCAAATCCTCAAAAATTAGGCTGGAGCTTGTCAAGTACTAAAATTTAGTTACATACTTACTCAACTCAATACTGCTGCTGCTCGTGATTGTATCGATAGCCGGCTCCATCGTCGCCTCGTCAGTGTTGTTCCTAAACACAGTCTTCAAAAAGTTTAATCTAGTCTACTTGATCAGGCTTTTTTGGATAGTCTCAGTTCTCAACGCAATCATCTTTGCCCTCCTGACTGCCGCCTATTTCATGTCCTTCGTTGTTACAGCTCAGACTTGCACAGCCCTCCCTTAAATTGTATCCAATCCAATCCGATACTCTGAATTCCTGGGTAAACTCTCAGACTAGGCCCTTCAGTGTCTATTCGGTCCTGAGAAAACCCTCTTTGCTCTAGCTGGTATCACGCTTTCCCCGGGCGAGCAGACTGTCCTGTCTGACCTCAAAGCGCTGAGTACCTACAAGAACAGACTCACTAACTTAGTCTCTGTAACATTGGCGGATTAATATTTGACTAAGATCGATAATTACATCGCCTTCCCTGAGAACCTGCCTGATGTCAATGCCAGGACTGTACTCGATTCGCTCAATCAACTCACTCTCTCAGGAGGGGCCTACAAGCAGAATAAGGCTGGCTGTTTCGCCATGGATATCAAGTATGTCTTCAACCCTTTAAACTGCTCCGATCGGCGCCTCATCAAGTACATCACTGACGTCCAGGCCAATGTTCCACTCTGCGCAGTCGTCAACACTTATTCTACACTCTGCCCATCGACACGCCCACTTTGCCAAGCGAATCCCTACATCGACAACAATAGCACTATCCACAACACTATCGTGGCCCTTTACGGGGCGAGCTCGAGCTGCAGTTCTGTCAGTAGCTAGTTTAACAGCATTTACAACTAGTTGAGCAGGTTTGCCTTGTCGACTGGGTACCGACTGGCAAATATCGGCAGCAATCTGCTCGAGTACATCAAGTAGCTGAGGACGCAGTACTTCGACTTGAAATTCTTTGCCTTTGACAATGTGCAGGACCGTCTCAAAATTGTATCCAAGAGTGCTGATTACATATCCAACGGAGTCTCCTGCAAGTATCTGACCGCCAAGCTCGAGATCATAACCTCAACAGTTTGCGAGACGGGGTAGCACCTTCTAGCTTTATGCATCGTGCTAGTCGCCGCCAACATCGTCCTTACTCTCCAAAGTCTGATCTTCTACCTGCTTACCAGCAGAGTGGAACAGTACGAGTGGCGAGAGGGCTATTTGAACCTGCTCGAGCTGGAGGACCGTCTCAGAAAATAACATTCTTGAATAATATCAATGTTCAAAAGATTATGAAAAATAAAAGCAGTCAGACTATCCACTCGTCGACCAAGAAAGCTAGTAGCTAGCATCCTGGGTCTTTAAAACCTTAGGCCTTGTCCAAACGATAGCTGGCTCTGCCATGATTACTTTTTAGCCGGGATATTTCAGATAGCCAATTTTATATTTTATCCTTTTCAATTGAAGCGTCAGCCTAGATTGCCTGGTTTAGTCTCACTATGAAGTCAAGCACTGTTTTTTAATCGACTTGACACCTCCCTACTTCCTTAATTATTTTTATAGCCTGCCCAAGGCCAGCTAATAAATTGGATTTGTTATTCTAATCATGCTTTTAGTTAAATTAATTTAATAATGCTTAAAAAGCATTTCCGAGAATTAGGCCCAAGGTGCCTCCTGTTGATTCTTGGTAATTCTTGACAAGCCTCTTTAAACTGCTTCTAAAAGCAAACTCAAAGTCCAGATATGAAATTTCCTGGAGTGAAAGTGTTATGAATTTTTTCATTGAGGAGCCTGTATCGCCGTCGCCAGTTAGCCTATCGAGTTAATCAAGTTGTATCAGCTTTTCCTCGAGTCTCATTAAAACTCTTTTAATCTTATTTCCGATCATACTGCTGAATTTTTACTTTTAGACTGACTTGGTCAGTGGAATCTCTTGCAAAATATGTGGGACGAAAAAACGTAAATTTTCTGAAGCCAGAGATAAAGCCTAAATTTAAAAGTCAGTTGGCTAAGCTAAAAGACTGAATGAAACTCCATGCATTTCCAATGCAGTCATGAACTTTCCAACTGCCATGCATCTGATGCGGCCTTTGGCCTGGCTCATAAACTAGTAGGCCAGCGTATAGAGCTATAGATCAGTCGTTGAGCCCAAGTTGTTAATGATTAAGGCGCACGATTTAAAAATTAATATTTTTTACAGGCGTTGTAAGAAATCCTGGACAACTTGTCTTGAGCCTTTGAATTCTTCGTGGAGGTGGGACTGCTCTCCGTGGATGCCAGGACCTATGTGGATAGTCCCAGGCAGGACGGTAAAGCTGGACTCCCTCCCAGGAAGACTACATCCAGATAAACTGTAGTTTAGACTGAAGATTCTCTCAATGGCCTCAAGCCCCATCCTATGCAGTTCCTAAATTTCTAACTTGCCACTCCAATATCCTAAAATTTTGTATAATAGGACTGTCCCACAGAGTCCTCTTGCCTTCGCTCGCCAATTACCCTCCCCATGGAAACTAACATCATCGCCAAATATTAAAGTCTTAACAGTCAGCTAATGCTGCAAACTTTTAGAGGCCTACCCAAAGTTTATCACGTCTCCTCCATAGTTTTTGACGATCAGCAAAACACCCTTTGTGGCCCTGAACTGTTCAAGCGCCCTTATTATATTAACAGTCGAAGGACTCGCAAATACATTTCCACTTATCGCGCAGCTCAGCACCTGCTATTAAACAAAGCCGATATGAGCAGGCTAATGGCCCGCCCCGCCTCCGCATATGACATGAACTTTGTCTAAATCAATCCGACCAAGCACCACTGCGCTACAGTCCTCAAGGAGCCTCAGCTGTGGCTTCAGCCCCACATAGCCCCTCAAAGCATCAAGCACAAGCGATTAGCTTTAATTGATGAATTTGAACATAGCGTTATATTTTGAATGTAATTTTCAAGCACCCAGGAGCTGATTGGCCTGGTCTTCCAACAGATTGCCGACATCGACTAACTCAAAAAACTCGCGCAGACTCTCGCCGACCGCAAGGACTCGATGGTGATGATCCACCAGCTAATCGACGAGGCCTGCTACCTGACCTCGAATAAATCGTAGTCAGGTGCAATCCGATTGCTGCACTTCTGCTAGATAGCAATAAAATTCATAGGGGAGGAGCACTTGGGACAGCTGCAAATCCTAATCAGCTATGACACAGCTTGTGCCTACTACAGGTAACAGGGTGACCAGCAAGCGGGACTTTGCTTCCAGCATTAAAATACTCTAAAAGACTCTGGAGCTGCTCCGTTCATTTATAATAAGGCTCAAGAATCAAGAGATTCGCAACTGGCAGCTCTACTCCTCCAGGCGTCTCTACGGACTCGCCCTCATCCAGAACATTGTCATGGGCTCCTACTACGGGCAGGAGCACTAGCGAGCCATTATCGACATGAAAAAGGCAGTTTTCTCGATCAGCGAGGAGTTCTGCTAGCTAAAAACAGCGTGCCTCAAAGCCCTTGAGCTGAGGAAAAAGGCTGAGTAAGCCCAAGACTAAATAAACCTCTACTAGTAAAGTCTTAATGAGGCTCTGAAAATCTTGACAGTCCTCACCAGGATCAACATCTACGAGGACCTTGAGAGGATCTCGCAGGAGAAGGACCTCCTCTCTGCCAAGGAGAGGCTGGTCGCCATCTGCACTCACTATTACTCCCTCGAACATGACTTCAAAAAAATTTTCTAGCCCAAGGAAGGGATCAGCTGCAAGCCCAGTCTATCCATACTCTCAGTGCGGAGGCCCTACAACTAGTAAATTTCCAAGTTCGACCCTTAGAGTCTCACTCAACTAAAGCCTATCTTGACAGGATAGTTCATAGAATAGCAGCCTGTCGGCACTTTTCTCTGCAAGCCCAACCTCCTGCTGAGAGGGATGACTTACAGTCTCTGCTTCTACCTGATATCGACCGAACTGCATAGAAAGGACTGTCCTAAAGAATAGGCCTCTTCCTCCTAAAATTTCAAGCACGAGTTCGACAAGGTCCTTAAAAACAAGTAAATTAAGAAAAGGAAGAACTACCTACCTAGCAAGAATAATATAGCCCAGTTATTTCTATTGAAGGCAGTGCAGGCCAGTGTGGCTCTGATAGGAGTATAGTAGCGAAGTCCTCTGATTTCCCTGTACATCGACGCCTACATCCGCAAGTTCAGCAGCGAGGCGCTTTACCTCATCGAGGAATAGTCCAACATTGATAGCACTATCGAAAATATCAAGCCCTAAGAGCTCGAGGACAAAGTTGCAAAATAGAAGGACAGGGAATAGCTTTTTGCAGTCCCAAGAAAAATAGAGGCCTCCCAGCTGTTCGTCCGAAGAGAGCCCGAAAACAACCCCAAGGCCAAGGCCGAGAGCAGACTCAGCCCTCGCAAAAAAACAGCAGTGATAAGTCCGAACAAGATAAAGGGTAAGGAGAGACGGCAATCCCCCAAAGTGCTGACAGTGATGCTGAAGAAAAAGTGGTGAGTTTTATTTCATAAGGACTATTTACTGTTATTTATGTAATATAAAACAGCTGCTCCCGCGGCTATCACCAGAATTATCAGGATCTGCCCCAGCGAGGTCTAGTCGTTTTATTTCTGATGCTGGGCTGGGACTGACTATGAGTTGATTGTCCCCACTAAAAATTACTTCATCTTTTACTGGACTGCAGCTGTGTGGCTGGCCAGCTCGAATGCCTTTGAGGCTATTTTCCCAGCCTTGTTCGTGAGTATCAGCGGCCCCCCAGGATGAGTATTAAGATATTTTGTGACATCGTAGACCTTGCCGTGCACCTCCAGCCAGACGTCGTCAGGCTTGTTGTGTTTATCAAGCTCCTCGTAGGAGATCAACTTGTCCATTAATTAAATAGGGATTCATTGTCCGAATTCATTTCAGCTGTTCTTATATTTCAGACTTTCCAGGGCACCTTGCAGCTCCAGCTGCAGGCTTGTCAAACCCTGTTAGCTGATCGAAAGCATGTCGATTCCGTACTATTTGGCTATTTGGCAGATCAAGCTTATCGACAATACCAAAAAAAGTAACCCGACTGCTCCGACAAGCATGGCAATTACTCCTGCTATTCCGAACAATCCTGCTGTTACAATAATAGTCCTCCAATGATAGTCCACGAACGAATCTCTAATAAACTTCCTGATCAGCTCATTAGAAACCATCCCAGAATCCACAGGAGTCAAGAATGTGATGTAGCCGAGAAGCAAGAAGGCCAGTGTGGTCGATAACGAGAACTAGAACACTAGGCTGACCAGGGTGCCTACTGCCAGCAGAGCATTTATCTTTAGATTCATATAATAATATGATTTCCAATCAAACTTGATCACCTGGCCCTGCCATTTGCTGCGAAAGTCTCGAGGCCCTGTCCGAATTAGCTGCCGAACCTGCCCGGCTCGAAGCTTTAACCCATCCTGCCTCTCGCGTCAAGGCCTCTCTTCTTCCCATAGAGGGCGTTGCCTTGGTATCCGAACTTATGATCGGCCAGCAGTCCACCCGGGCCGATATTGTCAGTGCTCATGCTCCTGATGAAACTTGACCGATCCCTAGGAAACCTGGGGTCTTCCATTCCGAACTAAGGTTTGTACTGGTGAGCCCTACTGTAGTAGCCTTTCAGTCCATCCCTGTTGTACAGGTCGAACTAGCCTCCTCCACTGCCCTTTAACTTTATATCATCGCTGGTCGGTGGCCGTCCTTAGGCTTTAGATCGGAAGCCGCGGTTACCGTAGAGATTACCACTCATCTCGTTGCCGTAGCCGAAGCCTCCGCCCATACCGCCTCCTAATCCACCACTGAATCCGCTACCAAGGCCACCACTACCTATTCCTCCTCCGAGCCCAGAGCTGAATCCTCCGCCGATTCCACCTCCGATACCTCCACTTCCGATAGCACCTCCCATACCACTGAATCCGCCCCCCAAGCCGCTATTTAATCCGCCTAAGCCGCTTCCTACTCCTCCTCCTATACCTCCTCCTATCCCATACCCTGAACTCATTCCTATAGGTCGCTACATTGACCCTGACCCTCCAAAGGATGGATCCATCGGCCCTTTCCCGTACATCCCGAAATCAGGAGACCCACCGAATCCAGACTTGAAGCCGCCGAACTTCATCGGATACTAGTTTTGCGATCGGCCAGCGCCGAAATGACCCAATCCTCCTAGTCCGTATGATCCTGCATATCCACCGTACCCCTTTTACAATCCGAGTGAGGAAACATGCGGAGGTGGACTGAAACCAGCAGTATTTCTCAATGATTCTGAATTGCCCATCCTGTGGTCAGTTTCCATAGTTTTTTTCCTTTAAAACTTTTAAAAACTACCTTTCAAACCAGGGTATCCACCATAGTCTCCGCCTAGTCCTCTGCCGAACTGCCT
Organism: Craspedacusta sowerbii; assembly: GCA_003687565.2. Lineage (NCBI taxonomy): Eukaryota > Metazoa > Cnidaria > Hydrozoa > Limnomedusae > Olindiidae > Craspedacusta > Craspedacusta sowerbii. The sequence continues at coordinate 36,271 of QQSS02072207.1, forward strand.
GGAATTAATCGATCCAGTGATTTTATCTTCGAGCTTGCCTCCCATCGGAGTGTACCCACCGAGTGACTCAGGAGGTGACCTCAGATTCGGACTGAGATTCGATCTCCATTGCGACCCGTACTAATTATTTTGGGGCGGCTCGAACGGTGAGGATCTCCTAAAAGGAGCCTAGTAATTCTTGTAAGAGCCGAGAGGCCCAAGTCCTTTGAGACTCTCGTTTATGTACTGGCGGTTTCTTTTGGAGTCCTCGAGGATCTGTTAATAAGTTGAAGAACCTCCTTACAAACCACCCATCTTGCCTTTGAAATCATAGCTGACCGAATCCCCTCCCACACGTTAAGCGCTTCCTGTCGAAGGCCTACCGTACCCTCCTTACATTCCGTAAGGAGAACGAGGCTGCTGGTAGAGAAAGGGAGAGGAGGGTATATTTGAATGGGGGTGGGAGGACATGCCGATAGAGCCGTGTTGGAAAGGGATCTGTGAGTAGATCTTGTCAGGGCCCGGATGAAACATGGATCTGAATATTTTATTGAAGAAAGGCGGGGTAGAGGAAGGTACCCAAGAAAACAGGAAAAAGGGTGAGAGAAGCAAGGGAGGAGCAAGAGAAGGGCGGGAAGGGAGGCTGGACAGATAAATCCTAGGTTCGTTGAGAATGTTAATTCCTATCAGTATTTTAGGTTTGCAAGAACCATGTATTCTAAAAGGTCCTCTAGGGTCCTTGACTATCCGGAATCTTTACTCTAGCAAGCAGTTATCTGTCTTGCACCCAAAAAGGTTCATGGATGTCCAAGGGCTCATCAAACGCCTCCTCCTCCTCAAACTTTTCCCTCTTACATCTCCACTCTCCCCAGGAAGTTCCTTAAAGCTTCCCGAAAAACTCTCCGACCTGTATTTTAAGAAAAAGATCTGGAACTCTTCGCTAGCGAGGAGCCCTTATTTTTTTCATTTTCTCGGATGAGTTCTACGGAGCTATCGAACAACCAACGGCAGAGAGCTGAGAACAAGGTCATAAAGGAAAGATGGACATCGAGCACACAGCTAGAGATGTAGGTCGAAAACTAGAGAAGGTCTGAGCCGAGCAGTTGTGATTAGTGAAATCGTGTTGATGTAGGATTTTAGTCGTGGCTAATTAGTAGCGTCATCATTGCATGAAATAGATAGAATTATCATTCGGTAAGTCAATGCCTTCCTGGTAACTCTCGCCTTTCCCGCTTGCCCTTAGTTTATATGATTGTAACTTTCCCTGATTTTTCTTTGAATTAGCGAGTTATCACGCCCCTCATCCTTGACGCCCTCAACTCCTTCTCTGAAACCAGTCAGGCCCTTCACTCCAAATTAGTTGCAGATTCTCAGCTCAGGCAAAATTCTTTACAAAAAATTGCATAGAGGATCAATGCAGTCAAAAACAAGATTGAGCAAGTTGCTTCCAACAAGAAAGCTGCGAACAGACTGACAACCATGGCCGTGTTCCCGAAGAAGTATTAATTCAGCTTAGGTGAGCTTAAGCCGATGCCGTAGAGCACTAGCTAGGGAACAAGACTAGGCAGCACTACAGCCAAATTCAATTACAGTCAGCGCGAGAACTAGATATCCTAATATTACCGGAACAAGTATGTGGAGCTAGCCCAGCTCAATAAAAAGGACAAAAGCAGGCCTGACTAAATCAAAATGGGGCTAAGTCAAATCGACCAGCTTGTCTACCAAGACACTGGAAAACACGTCTTTATTTAAAAGAAATCACATTTCTAAGATCGCCAGGTATAAAAACCGAAGAAGGTGGAGGCAGCCAAGGAGGAGGACAATATGCAGATCAATAAAGTCGAAATTAATAAATATTAGCGTACAGAAGTCAATTTCAAACCCACCCAAGGTGAGGCCCCGCTGATCTAATTCCAAAGCGAGCTGGATCTCGACGGTGTCATAAGTTTAGACTTCGGAGATCTACCTTAATTCAACGTGGTGTAAAAAGTGAAGCGAAATCAGGTCAAATAGTAGCCTGTCAAGGCCAAATAGGCCCCACTAAAGCCAGTTTACTCCGAGTCACTGCCGACTCTAAATTAAAATTTCAGACTCAATAATGATCAATACCAATAGCCAAAGCCAACTGGTTTTAATAATAACGGCAACGCTAAAATACTCACCCCGCCAACATTAACTCTTATCCCTCCTTCACCTATAGGTGCACAATCTACGCTAGGTGCACCTCCTTCGCTATTAGGACCTCCGCCGAGTTTGGGCCCACCTCCTTCAATAGGTCCACCTCCTTCATTAGGTTCACCACCTTCATTAGGTTCACCACCTTCATTAGGTTCACCACCTTCATTAGGCCCACCGCCTTCAATAGGACAACCGCCTTCAATAGGCCCACCTCCTTCTTTAGGTCAAATACCTACTTTAGGCTCTCCTCCTTCCCTGCCTTCAGTCTAGAGCAAGCAATAACAACTCCCCGAACAAAGCGGCCGCAGCCAGCTGCTGAGAGACATCTAGGCCAGGAAATTCAAACTAAAGCCTGTCAAGACCAAGTAGACTCCCGCAATTATAAAGAAGGCGGAGAACAACGACAACCAGGAGTAGAAACCCAGCAGCAGCGGAAACTCGATTTTCGATTAAATGCGATAAGCCCTTGCCCGCAAAAAGCGGCAGCGTGAAATCTAGCGACGGACCAAGAAGAACAGCGATGAGGAAGATCAGTGATTCAGGAGAGCAGCATTATGTTGTTAATCATAATTTTTAGTTCAGATAGCTTTTGTGCCAAGTCTTAAGACTCAGTTCGGAAGGCATCGGCTAACTCGAGGTCTTGGTCGACTTCTTTTCCTCGGATATCACAGTCTCAGTTATCGATAAGTAGGAGGCGACAATCACCTTTGATTTTATCTAGAAACTGAACAGCTACTTGTTGAAGCTCGTTCCTTTGATAAGCTAGATAACGAAGGACTTCAGCAGCTTGCTGAAGCCTTACAAGTAGTTGCTTATCTAATTTATATTTTGTTTTAAGAACTGAAAGTCGCCTTTGAATTGGTGTGGACTCATGGTGATCAAGGCGACCGAGGCAAGTGAGTGCTACAACTTCGAGACGTAGCCTTACTTAGTTGCAGTCAACAACGGCGAGAAACAGTAAGTCTGGATGGTTCCATCAAGGCCTAAATAAATTTGCTAGGCCGTGAGATATTCGAAAGGGATTTGAAGTCGCTAGTAGTTGGAATAGAGGTTGATAAGGGTCAGCAGCACATACCAGATTTCCTCTTCCAGGAGGGGAATCCGGATCCTGCTCATGAACTATCTGAGAGTGAAATTAAAGTATGATTGCAGGATTTAGCTGGATGATGTGCCACACATTCTCTAGGTTTCATGGTTCAATTTTACGTTATGAATTTTGCTGAGTCCGGGCAGGTTCAGGCTGATCAGAGAGTTCACTTGGTCCGCGTAGTACTTCAGTTGCGAGGTCGGCAGGTATCTGGGCAGACTCCATCCGACCACGAAGTCGAAAGGCTTCTGATTCCTCCTATAAATCTTGGTGCTGCCTAACATGGGGTGGTCCAGCAGCTGCACGAAGTTAAAGTTGAGCCGCATTTCCTATGCGGATTATGAAGTGCCCATTATAACCAATTCAACTTACGTTCATTTCTTAAGGATCAGTCTGATGAAATCATCGCAGCGGAAGTATCCGCTGCTGTCGATAGTCAGGTCCTTGTACAGCTCGTCCATCTCCTGCTCTGATAGTCTCTCGCTTTAGTCTCCGATTGATATCATCATCACTCTGAATTACCGCTCACTTACCAGAGTGCTTTTTTCAGCCATTGTCTTGAGCTAGCGCATGGTGTCCATCAACTCATCCTCCGTGTCAGGCTATTTGTACTTTCTGGCCATTAGCGAAAGAAACTCGGGAAAGTCAATTTTGCCATTATTTTAGGGATCCACTTCCTGCATCCAGTCTTTGAGCTAATTCTGAGAGGGGTTCTGATACAAGGACCTGATGAGGAAGGGGAGGTCGCCTACGTCTACAAAATTATCTCCGTTTTTGTCGAAAAAAGAAAATGCCTCTTTGAATTCAGCTATCTGCTCCTAAGTGATGAATTACATAATATAGAGTAGAGTCATTGTTTATTTCATGAGAGGACTTCCTTCACATATTTGATATTGTCCCTTTTATTGACAGTTTAAAAGACTTTGGCTGTGTGGTAAAGACTAACTAAGTTGCACAACTCTTGTTTTTTTGCTAAAATAGAACCTGCAAAATCAAATGGATATGAAATAGTTAGTTAGTGGAGCTTGATTCAATAAGCTAAGAGTCTAAATCGATATTGAGTAATGCTGAAACGAGATTGATATGCTGATGCGAGAGATTAATGATTCTAAGATAATTAATTTTAGAATAAAGAAGGAGTAGTTGAGCATTTCGAGAGTGATCGTAATTTTTAATGCATATTTTAATTTAAGATTGGTAATCTCAGGGATTGTGGTTGGAACGATTAAATCACTCAACTATTCTTCAAGAGTATTTAATGTTGGAGGGCCTATGATATTTTAATATAATCATTAATATGAACTATTTTAATTAATACTCTTGCCTCGTTGAGATCTGCCACTGAAAAAGGCAAGTTGTTATTAATGGAAAGCTAAAAGACCTACTTCTTTTTCGCTGCAGTAGTTCATTTTGATATTCTATTAAGCAGATGTGAATTATAATAATCAATTCTTGACTTATGATTGAAGACATTCAAGATGAGCAAGAATTTGAACGAAGGAGCAGGTTGGAGGAAATCAACAGGCAGATCGGCCAAATTGACAACTAAATCCAACAGAAAATGCGCCAGAAGGCTGACATCTAAAATAAGATTAAGGCCTTCAAGGAATAAATGAGTAAAGCTGAGGAGCTTTACAAGGAAAAGAAAGAAGAGCTGGAGGAGCTGTAAGAGAAGCTTAACAAGACAATCAAATAATTGTAACAATTAAAAAAGGAGTAAGTAAAGCTGGAAGAAAAATAAAGGGAAATACAGTTGAGGATGTAGTCTTTGAGGAATGAGATCGAGAAAACTCGTGCCTTAGTCGAATAAATGGAGAAGTAAATCGAACGTCTGAATGAGTTGAAGGAGAAAGCCGAGGAAGAAAAGTAAGAAATCGAAAAACTGATCTAGGAGATCCAGAACGAGATAAACTAGCTGAAGTAGAAGATAAAAGCCAACGAGCAGAAGATCCAGGATCTCAAAGAACAGATCATGGCAATTCAAAGGAAACTAGTGGAGCTCGAGAACAAGATTAAAGATTCGAAGGCTAACATCGACAGACTGAGGTAATAAAAGGCAGAAATGTAGCAAAAGATCAACTAGCTCGAGGAGAATATCGAAAAGATTTAACAAGAAATGAAAGAAACTGAGGCTAGGATCAATTAGCTCAAGAATATCATCGACCTCAAGCAAAATCGGAAGGAGGAGTACTAAAAATTGATGCAGTAAGCAAAGAGATAGAAGTAAAAGATAGAGAGATAGCTCCAGAACTTAAGCAGATTGGAATTTTAGAACAACAAGCAGCTGGAACAGCATCGCCAAATTTTATGTAACATTTCGAAGGAGAGCTAGAACCAGATGAGGGTGATAGACTCCAACAAGTAGCTTATAGAACATCTTGGCAAAAAATAACAAGAAAAGAAAAATATTTTTTAGAAGGCTGTTGATTTTATCAAGAACATTGAGAGTAAGATAACAAACTTTATTAAATCAATCAACGATATCAAGGACAAAATTACTCTGACTGTCAACAAGATCAAGGAATTAAGAGCACTAGTCAACAAAACTGTAGACAGAATCAAAAAAATCGGAAACGCAATTAATGACTTTAAGCAGAAATCAGCAAAAGAGTCGGATCTTAAAAAGAATTTTTAGAATCATTTGACCGGAGAAAAGGGCAAACTCACCCAAAGCGAAGGATTACATAAAAATTTTCTCAGCGACAAGGCCAAGGCTGTACAAGAAAAGTTGAAGACTGAGGCTTAAAATCTTAAGGAAAATACTTTGCTGAAAGCTGAATAGCTGGATCTAGTAAGTAATACTCAAGCAAAAGTAGCCAATTAGGCCGAGATTGTTGCTTTAAATACCCAAATTGTGACATTAGAAGCTGCTATTGCCGCTGCATTAGCAGCTACTCCTTTCTCTGCAGGAGCAGTAGCAAGTTTAGAAATAAAATTATTTGCTTGCAAAGCTAGATTATTAATTTGCAAAGGAATCACAGTTTCTCTCCAAGCGAAATTGTTAAAAAATAAAACTATCATTGCAGCGTCCAAATCAAAAATTGTAAAATACGGCATGCAAATCGCAAGTTTCGCCAAAAATATAATCGACTTGACAAACAAAATCCAGAATGTTGTCGGAACAATCACAAAATCTAAGAATTTGATCACTGATTTAACTCAGAAAATTCAGCAATCGTCAACCAACATCAACAATTTCAACAAAAATATTGAGCAAAACCAGGCAATGATGAAAGAGGAAGAAAGGTTGAAAGCGAGCCATTAAGAAAACTTGAAAAAGGAGATAAACAATCAGCAAAAGCTTGAAAAAAGTAAGCAAGAAGAGGAGACTAAAAAGGCTGAGGCGGAAAGGGTTAAACAAGAAAAAGAAGCTTAAAAACGCAGAGTCGGCACTTAAATTCAGTGTGTTAAAAATAACATTTAATCGCAACAACAGAGACTCAAATAAAATGAAGCGAAGGCTCAAAATTTCAGACAGCAAATCGGCAGGTAGGAGCAGGTAGTGAACCAATTTTTTATAAAAAAACAGCAAATTTAATCCTAATTGAATCAAATCAGAGTAAAAGCAGCCAGAAATTAGACGATTCTCAACAGCTACACCAAGGATATCTTCCAGTTAAAGGCTTAAATTAACACTCACGAAGCAGAAAACAAAGATTTGAAGAAGTAGAAGCAGAAGTTGTAAACCCAGAAATCTTAGTTGAAGTCCAGCTTAAGTACAGTGAAAAATGAGATTGTGCAACTAGAGAGGGAACTCACCAGAAACTAGATCGATCTGAAGAACAATTAATACCACAAGAATGATTTGGAGAACTAGCTCAGCTAACGATAGTCGCGTGTAACCAAACTCAAGAATTAGTTGACTGCTGCTTAATCGAAAAGAAAGTAGATGTCACAAGCTGAGACTGCCAAGAAGAACAAGATCAAAGTGTTGTAAAACAAGATCAAAAAGACAGAGTCTGAAATGAACAAGATGAATTAAAAAGTAAGGAATCTTGAAAACGAGGAGCAAAGGGATCTGTCCTAACTTCGCAATGTCACTCAGGATCTGCGTAATGTCAAAGAAAAGAGGCAATAAATTTAAAACGATAGAAAAGAGCTCATGGAAAAGAGAGATTAGCTGGGAAGCAACTGCTAAAAATTGAAGAATAATGTCGATTCCATAAGTAAGAAAATAAGTAGGCATTAAAGCCAGTTTAACAACTTGGATACTGACATAGGAAATCTCAGAAGGCAAAGAGTCTCTCATATGCGGGAAAGAAGAGAGATAAGCCAAGAGTCAAGCGTAGTAAGCGAATCTAGGCACTTTCAATAGTCAGTATTCCGAAAATAAAATTGATATGAATGAAATATGTTCGATGGTTGATTTGACCTAGATTTCTACTGCGAATTCTTAAAAGCTTGCATAAATTCCCGTTCAATACTCAAATTGAATATTTTATAATTCTATGTTTTAGACGCCCCGAGGAGATTAAGGAAAAACAGATCGATTTAGCCAGATCAAGGTCGAGCTATCGTCCTTCTGCGAGGAATTCGAGGCTGTCAATCCAAGCCAGCTATCCAACTACTTCAATGTCTTCATCTTCAGGATAAGAGTCAAAGGCAGATTCAGACTGTACAACATGTTCCTCCTTGTTGACTAACTGATTGCTTATCTGTTCTTCGAGGACGAGGAGTTCGTTGAGAACAAGAACATACAATCGCAGTGCTTCATTTCAACCAGCAAGCATGATAACCTGAAGAAATATGTCTACGAGGCCATCGAGCTTTACTAAAGGAAGGAGCTGATAATCGACGTGGAAATTTATGAGATTAGGACCAAGATCATCAAAGAACTGAACTTCAGAGAGATGGCATAGTTGTCGAATCTACTGACCAACAAGTCCATCAAATTATACAACGAGATCAAGTACATTGAGAAGCAGAAGATTAAGCACTTGTAAGCTGTAAACAACATGGTCACTGAGCTCTCTGAAATCAATTAGGACATCAGTCAGTGCAAGGCCAATCTCGTCAGTATCGAAAATTCATACCACCCGTACTCATTGCGGGAAACGCTCATTCGATTTCTGAACAGTGTCGATTAGAACAAACTGCTCAACTCTCTGAAGCCGGACAATTTTGACGAGGTCGTAGAGATTCTCGAGAGGAAAGAAATCGCAAAAATAAAGCTGTAGCTGCTCGGCAAGTCGATTCTCCGTTGACTGTTTTATAATCAATTAATATTGATGTTGGCCGCAAGTTCCTCTTAATTATTATGATTGCATTTCTGATATCAGTGTTGGGGGCTATCTTCCCGCACTAAGGCGTCAATATGCCTCTTAACTAACTTAACATTTTGCTGCAGGAAAAGGACTGCCCTTTATTATTCCGAAAATATATGGCTTAGAACGTGACCTCAATCTCACAGAAAAAGTATTGATCAGTCTTGCCTACAATACCAATCTAACTCTCTCACTTGATTTCCTAAATTCAATTTTAGAGATATCAGAACTGGGACTAGGCAGGCTTTTCATTATTTAAATAAAAATCGCCTAAAAAGGTTCAAAATAAATGAACGCAGTAATGAAAACATTTAAATCAAAGCAATCAATTAATTCAACCAAACTCGACGATATGTCCAAAGTATCTGCCTTCACATTCAATTAATTCAAGCAAGTTCAAAACTCCTTGACTGCCAATTTCTACAACTAAAAGACATTTGGAACTACTCTAGTAATCTTGACACCAACTTGACATGTTGACAGACAGGTCAATCAAATTTTTGGGCAGGAATAAAATTTGTAATTGAAATTGGGACCAACAATGGCGCTTGATAGCTGGTTTTCCAGAAAATTGAATTATAGCTGAAATTCTCTTATTCTTTTAATTTAGTAGGAGGATGTTTTAGTTCTTCTTTATTAATAGAATCTTCATTTAATAATGGCAATGATGCTAATGTGCAATGTTCAACAATTTAAAATTTCAAAAAGTTTTTGACCTCAAATAATTTATCCTGCAAACGACTTGCCCATTATTTACTTGCTATGCTTACTTGCAAAAACCAGAAAGCAGTAAGTCGTCAAAAAAATAGATGAAGTGCATCTGTTATTCCGAAAAGCTAGAGATATCCTCTTATGGGTATGGAGGATAAAATATGCAATTAGAAGTCATTGACTTTAAAACCACAAAATATTGCAAATATTTCATTTTATTATTTGTTATGTTTGAAGAAGGTGACACAATCAACTAATTCAAAATCAAGTCCCACATTGGAAACGGCAAGGATGGAGTAGTTTACAAGGCCTAAAATCGACTCGGAAAGGTCTTCGCTCTGAAAATAATGTAGGTTGAAAGAATGGTTGATGTTAGATAAACCATCAGGAGGTGTGCCTTCCAAATTTACGCAAACGGAGAGGGAATTGTGAAAGGCTTTGAACTGTTTTTTTACGATTAAGAAAAATTCCTAGTTTTGGTAACAGAAATGTGTAAGAAGAACTTGAATGACTTTCTTTTAAAATAAAAACAGGTAAGCGAAAAGGAAAAGTGGAAGTTCATGGCAGGAATCACAGAAGGTTTGGATGTGCTTCACAAAATGAATCATGTCCACAGAGACTTCAATCTAACAAATGTTCTGATCGGACTTGATTAAAGGATCAAAGTAAATGACTTCGGACGGTTGAAAGACCTGGCGATTCAGCGAGAAACAACTGGTACAATTGTTAACTACTACAGTGCGCCATAACTGATAAAAGGATAATCAACCACCACTTATTCAGACGTTTGGGCAGCTGGGGTCGGCTTTATGCAGATTCTTCTCGGCAGAAATTTCCTACCAAATAAAAAAGTGGCTCCTGCGCTTACATAGGATTTCCCTGACCAGTTTCTCCTTCAAATCGGGAATTAGAAACTAAAGAATTTAATAAAGGACATGCTAAACTAGTAGCCAAAAAGGCGACCATCAACTGGGTAGATAATAAGGAGGCTCTCATAAGCAGAGAAAGTGGAAGGGAAATTAGTCATACCGAGATAATAAAGAACCTAAGCGAAGAGATAGGCAAAACCAGTCAAGGAGGAAACTGTTATAAAAATGAAAGATGAGGCCAGGGAAGTGTAAATTAAAGCGGAGAAAAAAACTGAAAGAAAGGTCTAATAAAAGAAGTAAGGAGGACTTCACCTGTCTTAATAAAAGCATACTAAAATATTGTTGCGAGGGAGATTCTGGTCAAACATCCTGAAATTATTAAAGAACTCTAAGAATATCAACCAATTCTAATAACTTTCTTTGATTGCTACGTCCTAAATTTACAAGCTCGTCCTAAATTTACAAGCTCGTCCTAAATTTACAAGCTCGTCCTAAATTTACAAGCGAGTCCTAAATTTACAAGCTTGTCCTAAATTTACAAGCGAGTCCTAAATTTACAAGCTAGTCCTAAATTTACAAGCTCGTCCTAAATTTACAAGCTCGTCCTAAATTTACAAGCTCGTCCTAAATTTACAAGCTCG
>QQSS02072208.1:0-17551 GCA_003687565.2 Craspedacusta sowerbii
CTACCTACCTACCTACCTACCTACCTACCTACCTACCTACCTACCTACCTACCTACCTACCTACCTGCCTACCTAACTACATACCGACCTATCTAACTACCTACCTAGCTACGTAGCTACCTAGCTAATTCCTAGCTACCTACCTAGCTAGCTGCCTAGCTAGTACCTAGCTAGCTACCTATCTACCTATCTACCTAGCTACCTACCTACCTACCTTTTTAGCTAAATGTTTAGCTAGCTACCTACCTAGCCAGCTACCTAGCTAGCTAGCTACCTATCTACCTACCTAGCTACCTATCTACGTACCTACCTAACTAGCTAGCAACCCAGCTAGCTACCTCGCTACCTAGCTACCTAGCTAGCTCTACCTAGCTAGCTACCTACCTAGCTACCTAGCTACCTAGCTTCCTACCCAGCTACCTACCTACCTACCTACAAACATACATACATATATACATTCATTACATACAGATACAAATAAATTCATACACGCAAACATAACAACAAAAGCGACAGATACATGCACATACAATAAAAATGTAACACATTTTTTCTTTTAATTTAGTGAAGGAGCAATTACTTATTGATCTACAGGTTCAAACAGAGAAATGCGTTGGATAAAACGCGGAAGTCATCAATCATAGATAACGCCACCACATATTTGCCACTGCTCCACTCAGAAACATGTGTTTCAGCAATGATGTGGTCGGTCTTTTGACGGTATCACAGGTAAACAGAGAAAAAAGCGCGTCTTTATAGACAGTTAATAAAATAGCGTCAAAGCCGGAACAACGGAAACAAATACTAGGACAATCCGATGCGGCACATCCCAAAGGGGCCCACGCCGGTGTCAAAATATTGACGAAGCAATATGAGGACTACGCACGGGAGGTCATCAGAGACATGTCGCAGCCATCAACGCGGTTTCAGGTAACGTCTCGGTCGCCTCTGCGACAGCCAGGATAGAAACTCAGCAAGTGCCTATGCCACTACTGCACATCGAGTTAGGCCTCATCAAGCTATTAGTCAGTGCTCTTGACCAGGAGTCAGCAGCTTTTTACTACCTCCGAGATCTTTTACCGAAGGCGTTCGAGGCCAAGGTTAGGGCTGGCTCCTTATATATATATATAACAGAACAAAGATAACATGATCGGGGCAAGAATTGGGGCCTACGTCTTGAAAAGGATATACAGTATTTTTTGCTTATCTTAATCTACACAATTCTGAAGTTTTTAAAGTTTTTTTTTTTGTAATGTCTTAGCTGAGTATGAGTGGCTTCGCAAAAAGCTAAATAATAACACATATGAAATCTTGCTTGTGTCTCAAGAAAAACAATTTTTCTTTGCGCGATAGTTCCAATATCAAAGGTTGTGTAGAATCCAGTCGCTTTTTCACTGTCTTCGGCCGCAATCACTTGAATTACAACATTCGTGATACGTAGTCCAAATCAGCAGCGTACTGAATACTCGCAAAAACCAGCGAAAAATACATTTTATCAATTACTTCAAAATTCAACAGAGGGAAAAACAACTTAGCAAGACCTAGCTAAGCAACACTTACCACACGCCCATACAGAACAATGGGAAGGAGGCACTTTTCACACAGGTGTATCATCGAACCCGGAGCCTTCTCGCCGACAGGACATATCTGCAAGGTTGAAATCGAGACCGTCTAGGACAGGCAATTCAGTTAAGTACGTACAATAAAACAATGACAACGTGGTGAACATGGGCGGGAGATGAATTCGACATAGAGACTAGAAAGTGGGCTACTTATTTTGTTTTTTCTTTTCTTCATAACGCCATTATATTGACAAGATCAAGCAAGAGAACGGGAGAAAACCAGAAAACAATGCACCAATCTAAATTTGTATATATTTTACTATGCTTCATTTGTATCATCAAAATTATACTAATTTAAGTTAGATTTATTTCATATTCTTACATTAACCTAAAAGACCCTATTAAAGATTTCCGATCTCTGCCTAAGCTGGTCAGTGAACCTGCCGATCCTCAATGCCGCTGGAATCAAGCCTATACAGCTGGCAGTTTTATTTAAGCTGCAACCAAAAATCCATGAGGATTTAAACATCCGCTCCGTATCTGTTTACGATGGGTGTACGAGATGAAGAGATGCACTACCTATCGAAACGTGCAAGCAGTCACTACAGCACAGCACGAAAAACCAGTCGCTGTCACCTCAGGGAGTGACAGTAACAACATCGCAAACGCAACAACGCAACAGCATCAACAAAGCAACACCATTGATGACGAAACTGGCATTGCCAGGTCAACAAGTGACCATCCGTGCGGCGAACGTCAGTGAATCGCTGTTCAGTCAACTACAAGATCCACTTTAAAGGACCTGTTCCGACCCCCACCACAGCAAACGCAAGCTGCCGCGTGCGAGAGATTCCATCGTACGACAGATTGAGCATCATAGCCTGACCTCGCTGCTGCATGTGGAGGACAATAAAGGTTCGTCCAATCATTCCGGAGTGGCTTGTTTGATACCAGGCATCGTTTCAAGCAGTGGATACAAGAAGCATTCTCTGGAGAAAATGTTATATCTGCCACTGAGACATTAAGAAATCCAGTTCATTTCGAAGATGTCAATCTAATTCTATCTAAATTCAATCTAATTCTTTCATTCAAATAAAACCGATGGCAAAACTTTGGAAACACGGAGCGGCGAATAAGTGGCATCACCCACTTTCGAATACGTGGCATCACACACCACGCTCTGACCAGCGAGCGATCTGTCTGAGCATCGGCTAACTCGTCTTGAACGTCCATCTTAACGATCGGACCATTAGCTTGTGCTTTGCTGCGAAAATCACTCAACAGTAACAACGAGAACACGTACAAGATGCATTCCAAAATAACTGCTTCGCTCATCTACTGGTTTTGGTGACGCTTTCGCTGAGCTCTTTTAAGAAGCCCCCTTGAAATTCTCCTTGGAGCAGTAGCATCGCCCAGTCCTGAAAACCTCCCAATCGAAGGGGTCCGTACCTGCTGACGGGGCGAAGATAGTGCGCAAAGCAGGTTATCAAGCCAATTGTTCTTACTGTAGAAGCCACAGCACAAGAAACCCCTAGAAAAGCGTTAACGCTAGCCAAAAGAACCGCACAAAAAAAGTTGGCGCGACCTTCAATTGGACGTTCAAACTTTGTTATCTTTGCAGCAACCGGAACAGCCCGGTGGACGTCGCTTCTTCTGAACAATAATGCACTGAACAAAAGTGTTGCCTATTACGCGCTCAGACTGGAGCCTGGAGATCACGACAGCAGACTATCGGATCGCGTCCGACTGCGATTTGATGATAAACGTTGCTCACCTTAAAACCGGTAACAACGGCATTTGATTCCCTTAGAAAACTTACATTCTCAAAATCAGCTTCTCCTCGCTATTTAAAACAATACTGACCAGGGCAACGCTAGATCCGCCAGCGCTAGATCCAACAACTACCACAGTTAAACGAACGGAAGGCCAAACTATCATTTAAGCCTCAAATCCAGCATCTAGTTCCATCCTAATAGATGCGAAGGCACTTAGCAGTTTTTGCAAAGTGCTACAAAAACTCACGAAAGAAGAAGTTATTTCATTTGCATCCCAACATGCTCAATAAAAGTACACGCAGACTTCTTTGCGTAATGCCGCCAGCGGCACGGCCTCAGGCTCATAGTACACGAGTTCACCAGGGCGATAAGGCTTAGCTCCCATGTAACCGGTGGGCATCGTTAAGAAGGAAGCGCTCCCAGACTGCATAGCTTCTCCCATATCATATGCAGCACATGATAAACGGCGTACTCCTTCAAAGAGCACTTTTCATAGAGCACTCATGCGCAAGAAGTGTGAAAGGTGCTACAGAGTCAGCTGCAATTCTACAAACCAGCTATCTAAAATCCAAGAATGGACATGTCTTCTTCTTCTCTTCTTCTTGTTCCTAGCGTCGTCTAGGGCGTAATCGTCCTGTCGTCGCTGTTGGCGCTTGACGGCCGGCTGGGTTTTAAATGACGTTCTTCCAGATGTCACGATCTAGCTCCAGTGCGCCAGCTTCTTTGATGTTAGAAACCCGACATCCTTAAGAATATGGGAGATCCAAATTTTTCTTAGCGCATTACGAGGTTTTCGACCTATCCAGGGCTCTTTCCATAGCAGTTGGTTTGGAATTCTCTCGGCTCCCATTCTCGTTACGTGTCCGAACCATCGCAGCCTTCTTTCCCTTACAATTTCCATCACGCTACGTTGGGATGAGCAGTATTTCCGGTCGGATAGATTAAACCATAGGCACCATTTGAGAGCTGCAAAGGCTCCCGTAGCTTGTCAAATCCTGGCGTCAACTTCTTTGCTGCTATCGGCTGATACATTGAAAACAATAGACCCCAGGTACTAAAAGCTGGTTACCGTTTTGATGGTCGTGCCATTTAGGTGCACTTGGACCGTGTTCAGGTCTGTCGCAGCGACCTTTGTCTTTTCGATGTTGATTTCCATGCCATATTCTTTTGCGGTTGTAGCCAATTTGTGTAGCATTTCCGTAGCCACAGTGTCAGATTCAGCGAAGAATGCAATGTCATCGGGATATGTCAAATCAGTCAAATAGCCGCTGGCTCCGAATGGCACTCCCAGATACTTATCCAATGCTCGACGCATAACGTTGTCAATGATGGTTGTGAAAAGGTACGGACTCGCAACACAACCCTGCCTTACTCCTCTTTTTTAAAACTCAGATATTACGCCCTTTGTTCTCACAACCGATGTTGAGTTGTGATAAACCGATTGTAGCAGCTCGACAATTTCGTGGCAATCATCCGCATCAAACACATTCCAAAGCTGTCGCCAATCTATGGTATCAAACGCCGCCTTGAAGTCCACAAAGAGAGTGACAAGTGGCAGACCAGATAAAAGCTTGTCTTCAATAAGCTGACGGAGCGCAAAAATGTGGTCTATACAGCCTCCGCCTTCATCAAACGCTGCTTGGTTCTCGCGCTTTAAATGATGTCTCCCGGACTGCAAATGGTCTTGCAAGATCCTCATGAAGATTTTACCGACAAAGGAAACTTTTTGGCTGAGGTTTTGTCACCTTTCTTAAAAATGGAAGTTATAGTACCTTTCTTCCAATGCGACGGAATATTTCTGGACGCTCTCGCTGATTCACACAACTGCTTGAACCATTCAATAGCACTTAAGCCACCAAATTTTAGAGCTTCTGCGGGTATTCCATCACCACCGGTAGCTTTACCTTACTTCAATTGATTGACCGCGTCAACAACTTCTTTATGGGTAATTTCAGACTCGTGATTTTGCTCGGCGTCTGGGGTCGCCCGCGCGGCTGCTACCACTTCAGGAGCTTGGATGTTTAAGTCAGTAGATTAATTTGCATCGCCGTTTAGTAGCTGCAGAAGAATGGACATGCAATAAACACAATAACCCAGACGACGACGTTACTTCAAACTTACTCCGCGCGACTTCGCGCAAAAACTTTCATAACATATCCGAGGGGCAGGAATGTATGCCAGAAAAGAAATTAAAGAAATTAAACCAAATTTAAAGGAATCAAATAGCATTTAGCAAAAAAAAAAAAGGCTTCGTGCCTTGTGCGACCAGTCTAACTTCTCATTGTCTCGGTCGTCTGCCTTGGATATATCCTTTTTTCGATCATTAATTGAAGGCTTGCTTCGACGTGAAGTCTTTTGTCCGTCTTCAACTAAGGCAAATATTACAATAAAGAATAATCTTCCAGCCGTTCGAGAACAGGCAAACCCACTCTGAGCGTACATTTATAAACAAAAAACCGAACTGCTTTATTCTCAAACCAAACAGATAACCAAAAACACTGAAAGCAGGAGCTGAATCTTAATGTTACTTACATCTACAGTGAGCTACTCCATTTAATCATCACCATCAAAGCTTCTGATTAAATGTTACTCACCATCAACGTCTTCTCTTTCCTTCTTATCTTTCTTAGATTTTGTTGATTTTGAAGAGGACTTTGTTCGCAATTTAGGTCTTTTTAAATTTAAGGAAATGTTTTTCCGAATGGCTTGTGGGGCACCAGCGCCCATACTTAGCCCATCGGCATCTAACTCGAAGTCTATAAATATAAGAATTGGAGCTCTACTTACAAACACAGATTTGTAGTAATAGCAAGTCACAAAGTAACAATTACTAGACACCCAAGTAATTAAGTTAAGTTCATGCCTAATTCAGGGCTTAAAATTATATAATGGTTAATAGAAAAGTCAAGTGCAAATTAGCACTTCCATTTTACTCCTTCATCCAAAAGTAAAAGACTTCTTAATTTCATTTCTTTATAGCATTTATTATTATTTTACTTTATAAAATATTATTATCTCCATATTTTTCTTCATAAAACTCAGTTTTATAATTTAAAAAACATCGTAATACCCACCATAACGATTACCCTGATGCAATCCTTAAATATAACAGAAGCCAAAAGCAACTGATTTGTCAGCCAGAGCAGGAAAGAAATATAACAACTTACCCATATTATCATCCATATCTAAGCAATCACGTTTATGCCACTCTTTGAACATCATTCATGCCTGCCTTTTATGCTTTCATAGCTACAATTGCAACTTTTTGATGCGTCTTTGAAAAACGAAAATCAAAAATTATAAAAGGTAAATAAAACTATGTTGATAAAAAATTTATTTTTATACCAGACTTTTGCAACAAGTTATCAGCTTGGGCTTTGCTTTAAAGTCAGAACCACAATTAATGCTGGCCATGGATGTACTACTTGTAACGAGACAACAAGCACGGTGCTTGCAAGCATAATGCAATTACATAAACTAGAGCCCGTGACTTGCTGAAGGGCACGAAAATCCATAGCATCTTATGAATCAGATACAACTCAAAACTTGCATGCAAGGCATGAGGCGAAGATAGCCCAGAGTCAAAGGTGGAACCCTGCTTTAAGGCATGCATGTTGCATATGGCCTGGCTATCTTTCACAAACCCCAGTCCTAAAGTTAAGTATAAACTAAAGATGACTTCACATAGCATACCCGTCATAAGGAAAGCTCTCTCATAATATTATGTAAGATATGCTACCTAAGGAGCACGAGTGAAAATTTGGGATATTGATATACCTGTTACTAGCTCAAATCTTGTTACCTCCAGCTTACACCAGTACAAGCTAAAAGAAAAGTCTTAAGCAGTATGCATATGTACATGTAAAATGTGTAACACTTACTGCTGTACAAGGTCAATCTAATGCACAAGCATCACAACCGCCACAAGCGAATTCCCTCACTACTGGATCCATATCTACTCAAACTGCAATCATGGCCAGTAAGCTACACCGCTCAAATTCAAAACCTTCTATTCTCAACATGCTACGTAAACCCTTCATAAGAAAAGTGAGGCTCCTAAACAATTAATGACAACTAGCCTGTAGAGTGCTTCAGTCTTAAGGAGCAGCTCTTGCATTGTTAAAAGATATTAAGCAAATAACATGCTAGTGAAAAATCCTCACACCCTGTGCCGTTCCCTTACAAAATCTCGATTTACATAGACAATTATATAAACACATTTTTAAAGTAAGGCAACTGAAGTACTATATTATTAGCATCCATAAGGAAGTACAAGAACAAAACAAAAGCCTTACTATGACTAAAAAAAGATGAAAGGCTAATACTATGACTAGTCATGGAAGCATTTAAGACAACTCAAACCTCTGTGAAAGAAAGCGTATCAGGTTTAGCACCTTGACATACTTGAATAATCAATTTAAGACATAAGCCACGTATCCAACACGCATTTTAAGGGGTTTAAAATCACACTGTGGTTGCCCATCAATATACACAGTAATGCTTCCTTAATGCAAAGCTCAGCATGTTAACTTTTGACTAAGCTAAGCCTTGCTATTATGACTGGGTATAAATATTTATAATCATTTCACAGGCAGAATCCATTATCACGATTGCAATGCAGCTGCAACTATTCTATGACCATTCCCATCTTATGCAGCTCCAAAAATGAACTACCGCTGCACCGCAAACTGATCATGAACAACGAACCATAAAAGTCACTTGACATAGCTCAAGGTAGGATCGTATATCACACTGGCGCACCTTAAATAAACCACTTTCATGCATTTGGAACCATTTAACTCAAACGAAACAGCTTGAAAATTCTTGTGCAAAAGTGATGAATGAGAGTCAAGAATGTGAAGACACAATTCTATTTCACTCCTTGTCATATAACACGATTGATATAAAATATTGAATGACGCTGTCATTATGTTACATCATCTTCCCTCATTGCTTTGGGTTCCCCACAGCATCAATAAATATGAGATGCTCTTAAGAAAGGGCTAAACTGAACCGAATTTCTCACACTAACAATTCAAGGCATTTTAAAATTGTTTCAACAGAAGGCAGCTTACTGTCATGGGTACGAAGTATATGTTAGTCACATATAATACAAAGGATGAAGTCACAGATTAAATATGGAGACTTCGCCAACAATCAACGAATTTTATCTATAGAAGATTATGCCTAGGCAAATCCACGAGGAATAGCTACCAACATGGGACAAACTATGCAGTGCGTGCGCCCGTAGTGCACCAGCACCGGCTTCGGTCAATTTTCGACGCGGTTGAGGTGGAACTCATAGCCATGCATGCGATAGCTCTCAGCTCCGCAACTCGCAATTTGCTGTGCAAGGTCTGAGGACGAAGTTGGTGGTCGGTCGCTATTCGGAGCATTTTCCAGCAGTTATTGCTATGCTTGTCTGGGTGTTGCGGGAATGTAAACGTGGTCAATTTTCTGTTGAAAATTCGAATTCCATTCCGGGCCAAAATTTTCCATTTGAATTCATCATTATTACCTGAAATAAATTTGCTCGGACATTTGACCTTGAGGGTTCAAACGAACTGAAAACGCGCAACTTTTCACTAAATAAGCGCTAAAAATCCGTAATATTTTATTGGCGATCGAATGCAGCCTGTATAACAACCTTTTTTTTTTAAATTTTGAGCTTGTTTCTTGGTCTTCATTTTCTCTAAAGATTAAACTGTTAATTCGCTCATGATGCTGCATTTTGTCACGACTTGCGGCCTTTTCGCATATGTTCTATCGTGCATGCAATAAAAAAAAAAAAAAAAAAAAAGAAAAGAAAAGCTTTTTGATTAATAGTGGAATCCGAAGAGCCTCCAAATATTATCAAAACGTGACAGTTTTATAGGGCCATGAAGTTGGTTTGACTCTTCTGACTTGTTCAGACCAGAGATGAAAAAGCTCTGCATGAGACAGGTAGAAGAATAAAAAAAAAAGGATCTGGTCGTATTACATTACAAATAGAAAGCAAGCGAACTCACCTCCACCTGAGATTTATAAACTTTAACATCTGCTTTGTTACAGATGTTCTATTGAATATTCAACACAGTACGTTGTTTCAATACCATATTGTATTAGTACCATGATGTACTTGAAGAAACCAGATATCTAGCACTGCATAACTGGATGTTAAAAACATAATAGGGGTTGCAAATTTTCGAAGGTGTTTATAAGAACTGCTTTGTTGTTTAAATAATTATCACTCCAACATTTAAGGACAATGACACTTATGTAAAGACCATCTTGCCATAAAACATAAATTAGAGTGGCATCACTAAAATTCTTCAATCTCAAGCAAAACAAAATTCTAACCTACTGTAAAATTGCAACAAGTCCTCAGCTTGTAAGCATAGCAGCAGCCCCTACCAAGCAATTGTCAAGTAAGGGTAGATCTTATTAAAAATAAATCAGTTCATATCTCCGCAAGCAGAATCAGATTTTAGATGCCTTTCCCATTCGGAATGTTTGTACTCCCAACAACTCAAGTTGAATGTCCGGGTTTGCCCAGGGTAGGGCACACCAACACGAAGTTCATCATAGACGCCATAGCCGACAGTGGATGTCAAACGTGCGCAGCAGGTGTAGACGTCTTCGATAGCGCGTTATGCCCCTTCTCTTATCTCATCCCTCCACTACCCACAGCATCGTTGCGATAGAAAACGCGCAGCTCGGAATCATCGGTGCAAAGCTCCATCGAATCGAGTTTTCAACACTCGCTGAGCACGACTAATGGTGCACATCTCGAGAAATCGTAGAGGCTTATACCTTTCATAGACAGCACTCAAGAATCTCGACATCCTTGAAGCAGCGTGTGCGCATGTCCACCTCATACTATAGCACCTGATCAGCTGGACTTCATTTCTAATGAAGGCCTCAGCCGAAAACATCACCGGCCTCTCAGCACTTGCTCAAGCGCGTTTAGCATCTGAACACACAAGCCGCTCCCTAAAATGACTGGATCAGCCGTGAAGGTCAGATTCATGGGGAGCGTTGTGCCACATGATGTTCATACGCCGCTCCAAATCCAACATCACTGGAAGCATAAAGTTTAGGAAGATTTTGGTAGGGACATTCCGAGTGCATATTAGAAGGCGTGCTGCAAGGTATGTGTACCACGTGGCGTTCTCGTATGGTATTTAAGCCAAAGAAAAATGGTGACCCAAGACGCACCGTCGACTTACAACAGCTCAACAAAGCTACCCATCACGAGGCATGTCACACCCTTATTTAACCTGATCACCTCTGTTCCTGCACTCGACTCCTGAAACGTCTACCACAGCCTTCCTCTCAGAGCAGATGCTAGAAATGCGACCACATTTGTCATGGAATGGAGCGGATACGGATACTGTCGTGCGTCCATGGGGTTTCATGGCTCTGGTGACGTTACACGCGACGGTTCGACGATAATAAGGCCGCTCAACCTAGAGTAGTGCGTTGTTTAGATGGCTCGCTGCCTTGGGACGATACTCCTGGGACGATACTCCCTACTACTCGAAAAACTGGATCACATTCAACGATGATAAGTTCCAGTTTGCCTCAGAAAACATCGAGTCTGCTAGGTTTGACATCACTATGGATACAAACCCGTTAAGAAACTCTTATCAGCTATTCAGGATTTCCGCGTTCCACAAAACGTCCCCGACATTAGATCTTGGTTAGGCTGAGTGAATCAGGCATCACACGCGTTCGCACAGGCAAAGATTATGAAATCTTTTTGGGAGCTTCTGGTAAAAAATATCAAACATTTTTACTGGAATGACACTCGTGATGCTTTATTTTCTTGCTCTAAAAGAGAAATTGTAGGCCGAGTCCAAGACGAAGTACCGCTCGTTCAGCATTGGTGGAGCAACACGCCTCTCGACGGACTAATCAAAGACAGGGATTAGGTTCAGGCTCACTCAGAAGAACTACAAAAGCCCACCACCACACCTCCCAACATGCTGGGACGACCACTGGAAGTTGTCATTTTCTGGTTCAGGGTTCAAAAACGTGGTAGAAAGTCGGTACGCCCTGATAGAAGGAGAAGTCATATTGGTACGCTAAGGTCTCAAATGCTGCTGAATGTTCATCATTAAGTTCCCAGAATTAAGCCTTGCAGCAGACCACAAGGCCCTAAGGAAAATCGTAAATGACCTAAAGCTTGAAAAAATCTAGAACATACTACTCCTTCGATTAAAAACGCTAAGCTTGATGCATAGCAAATCAAAGATGATGCTGATCGCCTACAAGGTTTCCAGACGTTCGTTGCGCCACTGATCAGCAGGTTTTCGTCATATTAAAGAGCGCATAAGGTCCTCATACCCAGAATGAGGTGCCATGTGCTTGTTAAAGACCAGCCACTTGCTGTGTGCATAATGACGCCGCTAATGCTGCGCTGCCATGTATTATCTACTGCTGCAGAAATCTGTTTTGTGGATAGTACTGCCTCGTGTGATGCTGAAAACCATTCAATCACATTTATGTTGACTACATCTCCTGCAGGAGCTGTTCCACTGGCTGTTTTTATAACACAGGTGATTTTTTATAAACATAGTTCTCTAATATATTGCGGATCTTGAATTGCATAACTTTTTATAAAGATAAGCAAGTTAGACTGGGAGAATCTTTTAAGGACATATTTAATATTTCATTTTTTACAGGGCCAATCATTTCAAGACTATGCTTCAGCCTTCAGTTTGTTGGCAAAGTCTAGCAAGAATCTCTTTGGGGGTCGTGGAGCACCAGAGGTTTTCATCACTGATGACAGTGATGCAGAGCAGAGGGCTCTGCATGTAACTTGGCCTAGCAGCAACATAAGGCTTTGTATTTTACATTTAGTGCAGGCCCATTGGCGCTGGTTGTGGGAAAGTACCAATATTATACACAAAGAAGACAGACCGGTATATTTTTTGGTACTTGCATTGTTTTTTGTGTGTAGTGTGTCTGGTTAATGAGCTGATTTTGCTGCAATTATGGGTATATGCATGAATACAGCTCTTAACGTTCTTTTCGTAAATTAGTTGGTCACTTATTTTTTAAACCCTTATTAAAGAATTCAGGTCTATTATGACAACAACAGAAACCAAAGCATTAGAAGCTTACAAAGTTGCCCTATCTTCGAAAGCAGCTCAGCAGTATCCAAATTGGTGTTGTAGAGTTGCAAAGTATTGGGAACGGCGCGAGTTGTGGTTCCTTGCCTGGCGATCTGCTGTTCACAGGGGTCATAACACAAATAATTATAGTGAGGTGACTGTTAGACTTTTCAAAGACATTGTTCTGTCTCGTGTTAAGGCCTATAATCCAGTGGCTCTTGTTGATTTCATTTGTACTAGTATGCAGCAGTACTATGTGAAACGTCTCCAGAAATTCTCACATTCACGTATGTCTGCTCCACTGCTGCATTTGCAGAAATTAGAGGAGAAGGCAGCTTACTGCCAAGCAAGTGACATAACATGCCTTTCGCCAACAGAGTTTACAGTGCGCAGTGAAGACACTGTAAACTTATACTATGTAAATGTGACTTGTGGAGTGTGCTGATGTTCTGATGGTGCACAGGGGAAGTTCTGCAAGCATCAGGCAGCTATTGCAAATTACTACAAAGGTTAGTGTGGTAATGTTAGTAAAGTTATTTGAAACCAAATTAAGGTATTTTATTGTTTATTGTTTGAAATGAGTGTGCATAGCATTTCTTATCATGTAATCAGTCAAACTTTTCTGCATATGTAATGCTTTCTAGGAGCATTGTTCCCTAATATGGTTTCGGTATCAACTGAAGCCCGTCATCAAGTTGCTGTTATAGCACTCGGTGAGCATGCTGAATCCATCGAGTTTTATGCACCACTGTGTGCCGAAAGCCACAATGCTGAAGAAGTGTTACATCAGCTAATAGTCAAGTTGATTGTGCTGATCCAGGTCCAAGTGAAAGAGCAAATTCTGTCCCTGTTACTTCAGAAGCAGCTTGCAGTGCTGCAGTATTAGATGAAGTAATTTCGATGCTGAAACTGAAAAAAGCAAGCTTCTAAACCCTGACATCGCAAGTATGAACTTGTTTTTGGCTCGCCTTAAGTGAGTCAAAACAGTGGGACAGTTTGGGGTATTTTTAAGAAGTCCTGGCTCTGGTGTACCTATGCACCATAATCGGCGTGCAAGGATACAAGTTCAGCCAACGTCGGCTTCGAGACGACCAGCTGGGGAGCGAAACGTTTGCCTGTTGGTCGTCCTCCCAAACCTGATCCAGTCTGCCACAGGTCTAAGCGCCCGAGAAACCTTGGTTACAATATCACAAATTGTCAGCCTAATGCGAAATCTCATGACGACAGGTAGCCAGGTTACTATGGAAATTTGTTTAAGCATTATTGATGTTGTGGATTTTGAGGTAACTTTATGCATTTATTTGTTTGGATTTTGGGAGTTACAGCTTAACTTATAAGTGTAGGTAGATCATTTCAGAACCTACTTCAGCGAAAATTCTTGTTGGCCATTCAGACTGAGACGTCTTTGACAGTGCTTAATTGGTTAGGTATTTATTCACTCCTACGAGTTTTGGAGAATTAGTTCTACGGAGTTATGGCTTATTTTGTTGCTTGAAAATTAGATGCAGTGTTTTGTTTATTCAGCTACGTTAGGGTTCATTCTGTTTGTGTTATGTGTTGAAATGTTACTGTAAAAATAGATCTTCCTATTTAGCAAGTTTTATCGATGTTCTTTGCGCCAGACAATTTATGGAGTATGAACCACAAATTAATTTTACGTTTTTTCAAACCTACCCAAGGTTCGCGTCGTTAGTCAGTATTACTTGTAAGACAGGCAGGACAAAAGAATCTGTTAGTATGAAACTTAACAGAATAGACAGGGAAAGATAATGAAAATAAATAAAAGCTGGTAACGTGCAAGCGTATTATTGATCAAAGAACTTCCATAAGACAGCAAACGTACTTTTTAAAAAATGTCAAGTTCCGACTGCTCAAGAAAGAAAGCATCGTGCAGCAACATTGAACTAGAAGCAAGACTGGTAGCATCACCTGTGATTCATTGGCAGTAAACTATGTTCACGTACACGTGAAGTTATCAACTTCCAGCACATGAGCGGATAATTTCTTTTCACCGTCAAGTGCACGAGTTGATAACTTCTCCCTCGTTCTTTCACAAACAGAATAAACAGCACTCTTTTCCTTCCAACCGACATGGCCACCATATGTCTGAGACCTTAACACGGTTAATTTTAGAGGACCCAACCAATTAAATGCGTGCGTTTGTACAAACAGCTGAACCCTGATAGAAAGTCCTATTATGCGGCCGGGCCTCAACGAAGCCGTCCGACTCACAAGGGCGCAATGCCGACAGTGCACCGAACAGGCACCATCACAGCCGCCCGAGCCGCCCTTGACCTCAAGACCACCGGAAATGCTGTTTGAAAAGGTCGTCACAGACCCATGCCACCAGGCTAGCCACAACTACATTATATATGCCGACCGCGTCCGATGGAGGCCCACCATACAACTCATTCGAGTACAGCAAAGTTTTAAAGACATGGGGCGTTGGAAAGCGATCGTCCACCTCTCACTACTCGCAAAGTAAAGGAACAGCCGAAATTGCCGTCAAGTCACTAAAGAGAGCATTTCTAGGTAATATTAACCCCGTCACTGGCCGATCGGATACGAACGTGGCATTAAGGGCCCTAATGACTCATAGGAACACTCCCGCACACAAGTCAGGGATTTCACCGTCAGTGGCACTATTCGGGTGACCGCTCCGTGACCACTGGCTTAAAGGGAAATGGAGACCGCAACCTTAGTGCAAGTGATTGCCGGCGGTTGGGGCATGGCTTTAGCAAAACGTCACATTCAGTCACTTATTGAACCCTGCCAACGTGAACTCTGCTCTCAGAAGGCTGTTGATTCGGTACAAATCTAGAACCAAATTGGTCACCGGGCCACCGATTGGCTTAGTACCGGCTTAATATCCACCAGCTTACCCAATCCCCAAAACGCTGTTATCGTCGATGGAAGCCGCCAAACCATACTCAAAATCGACGGCTCCTGCAAAGAATTCAACCAATTTGTTGGAATACAATCGATGCTACCAACGCAACACCGTTCCAACCACCAATGCCCGATTGAGCGAACCCATAGCATTCCAAGCACTATTGGGCAACCACCACCTCAACCCCCGCAAACTCCGGAGCGATTGGCACCGGCCGCTAGCCAACAAACCAGGCAGTGCTGAGATGGATCCAATCACGCCCTTCAAGCCGCACAGCGCTATGGTTGTAGTTAGGTCCCCAAGCAAGAGCCTTGACGTAGCTCCCACATCCTAAGGCCACGAGTGACATTCTCACCCGAGTTTCACGGCATGTCACAGGAATAAACTTCTTAAAGTTACGAACGTTACAATGTTATGTAAGGTTATCAATAGTGTGATTGTCGGATCCCCAAAAGAAGGGGGCATGTCGAGACTGTTAAAATACCAAAGGTGTGGGTGACCAAGTTTAGTCTGGTTAGCCTCTTCGTGTGGCGTGGACTTGTTATATAGCCCCTTAAAGAGATTCTCTGATGGGGCGTTGTTATTTGCATTAGTTGATTGGATAATCGGACTTTTCCTCAACATCATAATCTCTATGCCTCGATTTCCAAATAAACATTAATCTAATTTAGTTTCAAGAAAAGGTAGATTGATACTATACAAGATCATGATAGTATAATATATTATAGTAACCTAGTATAATATATACAAGGTTTTGCGAATTGGGAAGTTCTTTTGGGATGTGAATTGTAATTAAGAAGCTTTACTTTATCCTTCTTACATGGTGAGTTTTACCTCGCCCTTGATAGCCACCAGACCACACGCTCTGCATTTTAACATTACACACATCGCTAAAAACAGCGATGCACCACAAATGTGACTGAATTAGGAGTCACCATGCAATTTCGCATCTGGCTGCCAATGGGCTTTGGCATTTACTTCATTGTACTCAAGATTTATTGACAGTTTTCTTCGCTGGTGCATGGCACTCATGTTCTGTGCATACTTGAAGCTTTTATAAGCAAAAGCAGTGTTATCTGTTTGGAACGTATTTTGCTTGCACCAATCTTGGAAAGTTTGCCCGAGTGTGCTATAAGGAAAAGGAAATGACATGCTGCACCATTCTCAACCAGGCGATTGTAGACTTAACAAAATGAAACTGAGCAGGAAAGTCAGCCTAATGTACAACAGTCTAAGTTTGCAGATTATAGAAATACATGAGTGAGCATGTCCTACAATATTTATTACAATATATTTATGGTCTTATTCACCGATTAAACTCAATAAAAATATCTTTCTCGTTCATTACACAGACCTGCATCGTTACAGGAAGTTGCGTACCTTGACGAATTTACTGTTTACTACTCTGAAGGTGCAAATATTCAAGCCAGCCTCGCAACAAGAGGTTTTTTCTTGCAGCGACGGTTCTTTTTCTCTCTACACTTGTTTTTCTTCGGATTGATGACAAGCAAAATCCTTCCGAAAAACAAGCTTAGCAATACGAGGATACCTGTTTTCTGATTCGCTGGTACCCGTCTAGCAGCTTGTGTATATCGCCTACCTACATCATGCCTTAGCTTTTTTTTTTTCGGAGCTGACAAGAACTTCACGCTATCCAAACCTTGCGCTATCGTCACCAAGGCTGCAACCAATCAAGTCGCGTACTTTTGCATTTAACGAAAAGCAGGTATGAAGTCCTATTAGGGTCCCCAAAGAGAGGGACAACCAAATATGGACTGGGGAAGATTCAAGGGTATACAGTGTGTATACCCACTTCAAATGTGTTTTTTTATTCTCTATCTGTGCTCTGGTGTCTCTTGTTAAAGCCCTTCTGCTTTATTGGCATAAAAATTATTTAATTATGTTTGCGCAGATTTTGCTTGACACCAGTGGAATAGCAATCTGCCTATACTTGTTTGACCGAAACTGGAAGATTACCTTGTCTGGATGATATGGGTAACGCATACAATTATCTTACAAGAAAATAACTTTTGTATTATTAGAAATTGTATTCTAGATAAGCTTACCTCTAGTTTGTTTGTTTTGATTTAGTGTACTATGTAATCTTACATTTTTCATGAAAAGAGATGTTCTTGTTTTTAATGTCCTTTGCTGGTGATTACAGTGTCTGTAATGTAATCACCAAACAGCTGTAAGATGAACCAAATTGTTATATATATATATATA
>QQSS02072319.1:0-17550 GCA_003687565.2 Craspedacusta sowerbii
TGATGATGATGATGATGATGATGATGATGATGATGATGATGATGATGATGATGATGATGATGATGATGATGATGAATCAATTAAGTATCTGGCATGCAGCAAATACCAAGCTTCACGGCATGTCGCGAGAATTTTACCGATCGCGGGTTGAGGAGAAAACCGTAGCTTACAGCATGACTTTCTGATGATTTGTCATAACTCGCATTTCTTCTTCAAACATGTTCAAGCTATGATCAGTGAAGATGTATGTTGAATTTTGCTGAGTATCGTAACATATTATCCTAAATCTTATGTTATCTTATCTTAATGTATTCTGATTCTGGCTCTGTGCCAGAAAGTCGCTTTAGAGGACGAGGATCCCAATGTTCATGACTCCGTCATGGCAAACGAAAGCCGATCCGATTGATGGATCGCCACCGAGAAGTTCATTATACAATGCCACAAAGACGCACCACTGAAGTATATACAAACAAGCATCCAATTGGTCCCTAAGTGGTCTTGGTAGCCTTACGCTTGTGAAGTCGGTGATAAGAGGTCGGTGCTTCCGGTCAGAGGCGCTCAGTGAGAAACAGTCGGTGAGAAACAGTCGGTGAGAACCAGTCGGATAGAAGGAGTCGGAGAGAGACAGTCGGGGATCAGCCTGAGCTGCTGTACACGAACTGTGTGAGGTTTTCGGAAACGTGGACAAACAGGAAAGTTATTTGCATTTGTTATGGGAAAAGGCTGATGAGATCCCAAAACTCTTAGCAATGGGCCTAGGGGTAGACATTTAGCTGAGTTTACCCCTATTCTCGATGAAATGATCCGTGGAATAGGATCGATTGCCAGCTACCTGGAACACAGAAGGATATGCAGAAGATTTCGCTGGATGTGATTGCTTTACAATCAAGCAAATGTGGTGTAAATAAGGAAGAAGAAATGGGTTGCCACCACACCAATTTCTCCTAGAGAGACATCAGCGAAAGATAAAAGCAGCACTAAATTGATTATAACTTAAAGTAAATCGGCACGCTTGAATTGCAAGAACATGTTTCGGCAAACCATTGTTCTAACTTAACCAAGCGAACTTTACTATTTACGATATGTGCGTGAATGAGCCAATTTTTTGTGTTGAGAACTGTACGACGTTATGACTTGCTAGCTGGCACGTTTAGGAGCATGTTTACGTAAATGTAGGTTTAGTTTAACCCAGAGCCCCGAGTGCCGTACAGTGAGGCTCATATCACCCGAACACATATAATTAACATCGACCAAGATAATAAGTTGACCAGTTCCTCCTTTCCTTCAATGCGATCTAAAATAGAAAACCACTGTTCTGAGCATGCATTCTTGCTATCTCTTTTCTGCAAATTCTTCCATATATACCAGATTTTGTCCTCTCTTAAATGCTCTTCGACTCGAGATGTGAAGTGTCTAGATGTCTCTCCATTGCAACTGGCATTACTACCAACGCAAGTAAATTTATCAATTAAAAAATTTGGCGTTTCCAAAACACGTCTGACTAACACAAACTTTGACAGTGCAGAATTGGAGTTTGATGGGTATTGCTCTGTCGACCCAAATACACGTGGAGGCACTCGTCGGAATATAAAGATTGAGTAGCAAAGTCAGTTCATCATAGTGCTTCATTGAGGCATTTCCTCGCGGTTTAGGTGGAAGTATCTAATTGAGTTAGATTTAACTATGCAAGAGACAAAGGGCTTGTTAGCTTGCCACTTGCATTACCAAATCTATCATTAAGTGGAACTTCTATTAAACGTGTTTATGATACAAAATATTTAGCCATATAAGGCTGATTGCGTCTAAGGCATCAAAAAAAAATTGGATGATAGCCAAGGCGAGAATTTTTTTTGACTACTGAAGCTGCCAAAAGTCTGTATTTTGCGTTTGTTCATTCATATATTTCATTTGGACATGTGCCCTCGGCAAGCAACAATAAAAGTTAATACCTAAGTTACATAGCCTAAAAAAGTAGCGCATACATAAGAACATTTTTATTTCCAGAAGTTTCGGCTAACTCTGGAGCCATCTTCAGTGATTACATATCTATATCTAAAAATAAACAATAGTAAAAAGAAAAAGTAGTTCACAGAAGCTCGTTTACAATTACTAGACAGAAACGCAAACTTAAACAAAAAGTTTCGCCTTCACTGAGTCCAATTGAACATTCAGTGATGGTCGCATCTTCTGTATAAACAGCATTTCGTTGATAAGGCAATCGAATTTCGAATTGCACTTCTTGAGTATTCCAACGCACTTTTCAAGATGGGGTTTCTTTGTTTCGAGCATGTGGGTGATCGAACTATCAGCCGACATGTGACCTTGAATACATTGATGTAGGTGTTGGATTGTCATCCCACATAACCAGCATCACACTGGTCACATTGAAATAATACACAACGCACTGTCGGATCACGATGTCCGGCTTTAGTTCTCTCAAGGAAAGGCTTGACGAAAGCTTTCTGCTTACAAATGTCGGTTGGATTTTGATTCCAACCTTAGCCGTAAGGTAACTAAATCGATGCTTTATAAAGATTGACTGCTTTGAACCCTTGTAAGGTATCACGCACGAACCGAGTCGGTTTCTGACTGGCTTGAACAGAAGATATCTCCTCTTCACGCGTTAAATCTTTGGAACATTTTGTCTTCATGAACTCATTTAAGACTGAATCGAACAAAGCCCGAGGATATTGCACGGTCATGCCACAATAAGGAACAGCGTTCTCTTCTGAAATATCCATGGTCACTCTCAAACATTCATGACAGTCGTTGAGGACTGCGCAGAATTTATTGGCTTCGTCGATGCTAGACATGATCGTCAATGTATCATCCACATAACGCCAGTAAAAGGAAGGAAGATATTTTTCGGCGACCAGCGTTTCTTCTATTGATCTCATGAAGGCATTAGCCATCAGTGGGCCAAGGGATGATCCCATTGCAACACCATCGAACTGTTCATATAATTGGCCGTCGAGAATAAAGAGTTGATTTTTTGTAGCGAGCAGGAGTAGCTTTCGAAGGTCTTTTTTCTCAATCTTGACGTGGTATGTCGCGTTGAACCAGTCATGAGTAGCTTTCGAACCTACAAAATCAGCAGAGAATTCTATCGCATGATAATGGCACTGCCCATTCGGGACCTCTGATGATCTCTCATAAAATATCATATATACATGACTTAAATATTCTGCAAACCCTTACTTTTGCTTATAAATATCAGCAGAATCTGCTGCCAGCTGTCTTTTCATCTGATTTTTGGTCAGTTAATAATTGCTATAACAGCTGCTTTTCTAAATTCGGTTACAAGGAAACCTCTGCCACTGGTAAGCCAAAGTTTAGCATCTCGATCAGAGGGTCTTATCTATGAAACAAGATAAATTCCACTGCTGCCAAAGGAAGTAAAACCTCGATAACGTTCAAGAATGAGATAAAGAAATTTCTTCTTCATTCGACTGTTACATCCCATTTGTATTAACTGAAATTTACAGTTCATTGAGTTTACTAATGGAAGAATTAGCTTTTTCTGATTCCTTGTTTCTGAGGATACAGGATAGACTCGTCGGGTTCGATGTATTTACATCCTATACTTAGCCAAACCCGTTTTCAAGATTCAATTTATTTTACCCATAAAGATAAGATACATTGGCATAAAAAAGAGGAGAGCTCCTCGTAGCAACGCTAATCGGAATTGAGGATCTCACATAGTCTGCTTTGCTAAACGTATTATAGACAAAAACAAACGAGTAATAAGAACAACTGGTGCGTATAGTGTCCGTGTTCATATAAAATTAGTATACAATTGAAAAGACTCGGTTAAATGCGGGCCATGCAGGTGATAATCCCTTAGTACTTTGCTATGGTGGTACGTTGTTTCAATAGTAATGGTTTACTGACGCTCGTAAAGCAAAAGCAAGCATGCTAATTACTGGATGTCGGTTAGCATTTAGCAGTAAGAAAAGTGTGCATATGTTGTTTGAATTCTTTTTTGCTGATTTTGCGGTCTATGCTCATGTTAAGCAGATCTTTAAGCAAGTGAGAAGATACATCGCATTGTGCTACTCCCGTACTTCACTGTCCGTGCCATTCGCGAGTTGATATTTCTTGTAGATCTTCGTTTTTCTTGCAAAGTAAAGAACATTTTCAGAGGCTGTGGTAGTTCTTTCTTGATTCATTCATGCATCAATAAATATCTGTTCAGAGCGATCAGGTCTTGTAATTAAAGTATAATTAGATTTTTAAAACGTGTCGTTGTTGGTTCGCGGAAATCAGAAAAATTTATTGCTCGAATGGCTCGTTTTTGCATGCAGGCTAAGCGATTAAGATTTTGGCCCTTGGTGAAACCCCAAACGAGCCATCCGTACGACAGATGGCTTTGAAAAGAACTAAAGTTAATGTTTCTAAGTGTTTTAATATCAACGAAATTTGATATTATATCAACGACAGATTTTTTATATTATTCCAACGGCTCAGTTTAATTTTTTTTGAGAGTTCTGCTATATGGGGTTTCTAGCTCATTAAAGAATCAAGCAAGGCGCCTGGGCTATTTACTTTATTAGTTAAGAATATTCTCGAGTTTCCGAATCTGACTGTAAGTCTAAACTCGGTCTTTTTATTAGCTGGTTTGAAAAGAATCCTTTGGGTCTTTTTGGCATTCAGTGATAGGTGATCAAATCCAGTCAAAGATATTTAACAGCTCGAAAGATAATAATTTTCAGATGCATTTCAACGAAGAATGGCTCAGTAATACGTTAGTATCGTCTGCAAAGTGTTGCGCAACTGAAGTGGTCAGGCACATGCTAAAATCATTTGTGGAAACCAAAAATAGTAAAGGACCAAGGATACAGGATCCTTGCGGGGACTCCATATGCGATTTCCGTCGGTAAAACCAGTAAAACCATTCATCAACTGCATCACATGATGACTAATTTTTCGCAGCAGGATATTATGATGGACGGTATCAAAAGCTCTTTGAAGGTCAATAAATATTCCACAAAAAGTTACCTATAGCGCTTACTTTCTCTACTAAACTGATAAGAGCGTGGCTTGCTAAGTGCTTTTTATGGAAGCCAAATTGCATATTGTTAATAATATCGAATTTACCAAGATATGAGTACAGTCTAGCATGCATAGCTTTTTCAAATATTTTGCTTACGTTGGCGAGAAGTGAGATAGGGTGATAGTTACTGCAGATGTCAGCAGGACCACTCTTACAAATTGGAATCACCTTCAAAATCTTTAAACATTGTGGACAGCATGCGCTGTTAAATATCTGGTTTATTATGCGAGAAAGAGGGTGTTAAAGAATGCGTCTGGCTTATTTAAGAAGTCGCGTAGGTACACTAGCTGGGCCGATCGCTTTTGTTGTATGGAGAGCGTTAATGATCAAGGATACTTCGTCAGCTGTTGTCTGAGTTAGTAACATACTCTGGCACGAATTTTATTTCAAATAATACATAAAATCACGCTTAGAATTCGGTATTTTGCTATCGAGGGTCACTCCAACAGATGAGAAATACTTATTAAAGGCAGTGGCGACATCTGCAGGTTCGTTTTGGATATTTCCATTTAATTTCACACAGTTAGGAGCAAACTTTGTTTTATTAGAGAGCGTAATTACAGACTTTATACCATGCCAGGTTTTTTTCAAGTTACAGCTATTTTGTTTAATACAATCTCGACAGTGCAGTATTTTGCTTTTTCGCAACAGTAAAACCATAAGGTTGCGGTACTTCTTGCAGAGGGCGTGTATTTGAATTTTTAAATATATATTCTTTCTCTGCTAGGAATATTATAATATATCTTATCTCTAATTTAATCCTCGTTTGGTTAGTCGGTGAATCAAAGCCATCACAGTAACAATATCTGCAATCTGATCTAAAAACACATTTGTTAAGGAGTTAACGTTCATATCTTCTGCAAGAAAACAAGTCTAATCGACTTTTTGTGACCTTCTCCAGGAATTCATCATCATAAAATTTTTGAAAGAGCGGTCATGCTTTACCGAGTTATTTTTTCCTCTTCTCACTCAGTAGGTAGTCGGTGAAGATCGAAAAATGGAGGAAGTGGTCGGATATGTGGCGCGTCAGATTACCACTAACTGATTTATAGTTCTTGTTGTTCGTGAAGATATTGTCAATTAGAGTTTGCGATCAGGTAGTCACGCACATAGGCTGAAGGATTTGAGGTTGAAATTTGTTGCTGGTCATGTATCGTAAAAGTTGCACAAATCAGCGCGGTGATTTTAAAAGATTAATGTTAAAGTCCCCCTTGAGATTTATAAATTTATCTTCTTTAGCCAGAGCGTGCAGCATAGAGAATTGCATAAATGATTTTACTTTCATCTTTGGATTCTTATAGATGCATCCATAGAAAATGTTCTTCCTATTTTCTGCGTGATTCGAATAAACACAACCTCGACTTCATTATCGGATTGACAGCATAAGTCGTGAAGTATTTTAACATTCTTAACAATAAAATTGTGGACATAAAGCCTACGCCTCCGCAGTTAGTTGTTGTTTTAATGTCAATAAAGGAGTAACTGTCGAGATCAATACAAGTCCCTGAGCTCTCTTTGAGTCGAATTTCAGAAATGGCAATTACTTTAGATTTAGACTTTTTTAGTGAGCGCAGTGTAGTCAATTCGTCATGATGGGCTGCCAAAGACGCTATATTTGTGTGTAGGAACCCGAGAGATGTGGTCTGGTCGATCCTTAAACAGTTGAATTCAGTAATATCATAATATTTTGAGATGTTCTTTGTTTTTGACACTTCGTCAAAAGTGAGTCTTTGGCCAGGAATTAATTTAGAATGTTAAAAGATGGTGCCATTTCCAAATGAATGTCAATGGGGAGTTTTTCCACATGATTCGGTTCATGCAGAGTTTTTAGGATATCGTCAGAGGATGAGGCAAACGGTAGTGCCGTTGCAAGACAAGAAGAGCAAGTCCACGTAGTTCCAGATACTTATTGCAAATGGGCTAAGGTACTGCATTTGATATGGAAATACCTTAAACAGTGGGAACAAGTTATTAGTTTCGGTGATTTGGGATTGAGCGCATGAACCACATTTATGTTTATATTCATATTTATTTATGATACAGTAGGATACGCGCACAATGGGTGTAATTAAGTGAAAAAAAGGCTGTGGCTTGTTTAGCAATATGTATAGAAAAGGATTCTATCAGACGCGAGATAAAGCGTAATAGGAGCAATAAATTAACTGAAAATTCACAGAAAATAAGCAGAATATCAGCTGCCATGACTACTAATTCACAGTACTGTAGGATTCGTTCAGAAGTGGGGTCATTAAGCGATATATTTAATTGGCAAACTAATCTGCGTTCCCGTCTGCGTTGTACGTTTCCTGCCGAGGAGATCTCAATCGACGTGAATTGAACCTGACCAGCAAGGGACGAGTTGGCAAATAGTTGGAAGGCAGAGCAGCTAGACTCGATTACGTTGAAGCTGTTTTAGCTCGACTTCGAGGATGTGACTATGGCGATGTGTGCCCTGCTTGTTTTTGTTTTTCGTTTTTTTTGCATTCTTGTTTGGTCCAAGAAAGGACCGAAACGTCACAAATTTATTTGCTACATTCTTTGCCTTGAATATAATAGTACTACACAATATTCATACTAATTGTGAACAAAGGATAGATTCGGGTTAAGCGAGTTTAGCCTATTGTATGACATTCAACAGTTAGATAATGTCTACCGATCCTGGTTACGAATTAAAGATGTATGTACGGCGTCACGGCCTAAGTCTTTCAACTTTGTTATTGTGCGCAACTTCGGGCTCTATGAGGCTTAAAATCTCTGTTGCTTCTTGCAAGTTCTTGAACTGCCTCTATCTCGCAGCTTTATGCATAAATTGCAATTTACATCGGTAATTGTATATTCGACTTGAGGAACTTTCTTTCAAAGTTCCTTAACTTTCATCAGCAGATCAAGCCGGCTTTTCGTCAGATCTGCTTGGATCGTGTACCCAAATCGCTGATTAATGGTTTTTCTCGCCTTGTAGACACTTGATCGGCGTCTGGTACTAATACCCCCGACTCTTTTAAAATGCTTGAAACTTTTTCGAGACATTCGTCTGCACTTTCGTTGGGCGATGAGGGCACACCAGTCGTTTTCGAGCGATTGGTGAGAGTGTTGCTCTCGATCGTCATCAGCATCCTTCAGTGTTTTAGCTTGCCCCTCAAGATGTTGCACCTTTTAAGTTTTTGATGAAGCTGTTCTGTTCGCAAATAATTTTTTTCAATTCATCAATAGTAGCAACCTGGGTAGCAACCTTTTTTGCTAGCTCCCGGAGTTCCTTCTGAATCTCTCCGTTGGAAGTAACCATTTGGCGGTAGTAGTTGCTTAAATAGAAATAATTAGAATATAAGAAATAATTTACCGGGGCGGTGGGGAATCTTTTCAAAGTACAATTTAGTCAGAAAAACGTAACGGCGCAGTAGTTTCCTCTGATAATCCACGGTTCGTGTAACTATGATGAGCGTAGCTATAAGCCACTACCAATATGTATCACTAATACAAATGTCTCCCAGATTTCCGCGAGCTCTTAGTTGTACTGCGCTATGTTATGGTGCTTTATGAAAAAACCAACGGCTTTCCTGGAGAACCATACCATCTGAACATTAAGATCTGGACTAAAAGCAACTACGCTTGATGTATTTCTTTTCATGAGTTGCGTTTTGTATAATGAATTTTTTTTATATGAGCTGAGTCTCGTTAACTTGCTAAATATGGCAAATACATGTGAAAGAAAGAAAGAAATATTTTTAAGTGGAGTGGGTGAGCAGGGTTCAGATGGGTTGTTGGCCAGCCTTCCATTGCCACTCAGTCTCACAATTATTTGAAATGTACCCCTGCCCTCTTTATAATAACCTAAAAAGGTGATGTGGTAACTCAAGCAAAAAGGCTTCTCATACCTAAATCTACCATTTACTCCTCAATCTGCGATTGATCATGCCAACATGCCGCGAAGGTGGATATGGCTGCGGCTGCACTCCATGATACTTAGATTAATTGCCTTTAATATATACATATATAAAATAAATTTACATTTCCTTTCATAGAAAAATATCAATTTCTTGAGGATTGCCCAGCTGATTCAGGAAAGGGTTAGGGTTAGGGTAAGGATTAGTATTATGGCTACACTTTGGGTATCGGTTACAGTCAGACTAAGCTTAGAAATTATTAAATAAATAAATAAATAAAAAAGTTGCATTCGAGCAAAAACCTTCTGGATCAGTATCGACTGCAGTCCGGTCGCCATCTTGTAAGCATAATTGCAAAGAGACTACACAACAAACCAATCGCAATGAAGCGCTCATTGAGGACTCATCTCATAACTTACCTGCCGGGGCACTACACCGCATGCGCTTGAAACATCATCAACAAACATGGCGGACGAAATGCTTTCGCACGCGGAGACGGTGTCTTAAATTTAAATTGCTTCCAGGTTACGAGTTAACCGAACATGGTAATAATAAGCTAGGCTTTTCGTGTCGCTGTCAAGCTATCAATTCTTTTTGTGAAGCTCGCGACATATTGCCCTTCTTTCCAGCTTTTGCCCTGGTTTTCTAGCCCGCCTTTGATGAGTGCATGTCGTTAATTCCTATTTGTTCTTAGTAGTCAGTCAGTAACTGATTGCATATGTAGATTTTATGTCAAATTACAACCGTATGAGCATCGAAAGTACATACATAGATGCTTGCGCATGCAAAAAATCTGTACATAACCCGACGCATGTGCATCAGGAGTTTAATATGGCTTTTGCTATGTAGGATGCGTCTAACCCTTCTAAATCTGCTGGTAAGTTAGAAAGCCTACCAAAGGAAGAGCTACTGAAGTACATTAAAAAACAGGCTATTCAAGCCAAAGACCTCAAGAAGAAAGTCGAAGGTATTGTTTTAGTCTTTTTATTGTGGTCTAATTAGATTCTGTTGATAATTGTGAACTTCACTTGCATATCTTAAGTTTAGGCTTGCAAATTCTGTGTAGCTATTCCATTGCATGCAAGGCAATGGCATTCACAAAATGATTCATACCTATTGTAAGCCATGATAACCTAAATCTGGCCCTAACCCTAACCATAAGTCTAACCTTGACCCTTGAGACTAACCTATACAATTATCATTGTGTTTTTGCGTATTTTCAGCTCAACTGCACATCTCATTCTCCCCTATGAATGCAGTTAGTGCTGAAGGTCTCTAGCTGTGGCATAGCATGTGCCAATTCTTTGCTTTTATAGGCATAATGGCTTTGTTCTCACTGCGATGTAACGTTTTTGGTCACTGTATTTTTTTGATAGCTGGTATTCAGCTTTAGAGAGTTTGGATTATGATGCATTGCAGCTCTGCAAATCCAATCATACTGACATTGCTCGAAAATATCTCAATGTTCATGCTATAGAAAATACCATTATTAATGCAGGCAAGCAGGAAAAAAAAAACTGACACTAATATTTCTTACAAGCTATAGAAAACACCTGTATGGCTGCTGCTAAACAAAATGCAGTCATTTTATGTTGTAAGTGGAATATTCAGCTTCTATATCATGTTTGAAAAACCATAACCACTTGAATGGTGGTAGAAGCCCCAGATATGGTAAACTTTGTTATATTACTTAAAATTTGACGACTTCTGACCTGTTAACAGTCCTACAATCCTTCGAGTTGGGTAAACAGAAGCTCATGCTTTTTTGCTGTTTCTTTACTACGACCGAGCAGCATTGTCGTCATCTGTTATATGATGTGCGCATGCAAAGTGCATAATAGCTATAAGGTAGCAGTTTTTTTTTTGTGAAGTTTTCTTCGGCCACATAGTCACCTGTTAGCAGTGGCACAGATGTTAGGGTCATCTCGGTCTTCACTTTGTTTGGATCTCAAAAAAGCATGCTCATGTATCAAATTTTGTTATTTTATCGATTGTTAAAGCTAGAGAAGTAGTGAATGGGATTTTAGAACAATCATTTGTCTTACGGGAGCTTTTATAAACCTGCATCCTTAATTGTTTGACAAGCAAGATCTAATGTGTAAAAATGGGTTCATTAGTGGCCACACTCCATAGGGTTCTCATATTATTTTTGAGAATATTCCAACAATGACTGTCTATTTTGTACAGACCTTACTAAAGATCTCTCTCTGGAAAAAGATGAAGTGGTACGGTTGGAGTCAGAAAAGAAAAGTTGGCTATCAAGAGGGGTGTCTGCTGAGCTGGAAAAAAAAGAGAAGGTTAAAATTGACTACCTGAATGCCTTGGGTACATTCAATAGTCTGTTTCCTTAAATTAATACTATGCTGTTGACAAATTTCAGATTGCAGGTATGTATGTGACATAAGTTTTGAAATCTATGGCTAAAAAGTGAAGTTATTCTAAGGTAAATTAAGTTATGTGCAAGAAATATTTATTATTTTGAAATTCACTAATATTTATTTATTTTTTTTTTCTAGAAAGGAAAAAACTTGGCATGCATACCATCTGTTCTTTTGTTGCCTTTGCTTCTAGCTCACAAAGAAAAACCAGGAACTTCAGCTTGCTGCACAGCTTGGGAAAGAAATGCTTGCAGAAAATGACAATCTAAGAGAGCAGTGCAAGCAATTGGAAGACAAATATGAAGCTGCTTTAGTGGTGCTGGATTTATTAGATT
The DNA here is from genome assembly GCA_003687565.2 of Craspedacusta sowerbii. Lineage (NCBI taxonomy): Eukaryota > Metazoa > Cnidaria > Hydrozoa > Limnomedusae > Olindiidae > Craspedacusta > Craspedacusta sowerbii. Next base: position 11,648 of record QQSS02072319.1, read on the forward strand.
TATACTCTGATGTAATTTACCTGCACGCTTCTGCTTTCTAATGTAAGAACATAAGCAATTCTGAGCATGGCTTGTTAGACTCTGCAGAATCTCAATTATTTTTGCCAATAGTTTTGTAAGAGATCTGGATGGAGAAACTGTAGGACGCTGTTGTATTTTATTGCTTTAGTGAAAGAGGCCCTCTCTTTGAAGGATCTAATGAAAAGTAAAATCTTTTGAAGTTTATTCGTATCCCGTAATAAAATATTTCAAAACGTCTGCTGCAACCTTGGCATTTCTTCTTTAGAAGTTTGAAACGGATTTTCAAAATCTGTTGAATGAGAAAGGGGTACTTGTCGACAAGCTTTCCGCGGTTGAAAAAGATTTAGCTGCTTCTCATAAGGAGGCACAAGTAAGGTTCATTATGGCAGTTTAGTCATTCTCTTCGTGGTTTGTTTCTTTACTGATTTTATATGTACTGGATTTGCGGGCTTAAGCCATTTATAAGCCTGGCTTATTGGTGCGTTTCGCGGGCTACGATGATGTTGGTATTTGCGGTTACGGTATGAGGTGCTTTTCTTAATCACTCAATATGTAAAACGGTTTTTAGGAATGCAAAGATGCTTTGGAAACAGCTGTTGTTCACAGAGATGATGACTACCATAATCTGATCAAGGAAAACGAGGTCTTAAAAAAGAAAGTTCAGGCAAGAAGTAGTCTTTTTAAAATGCTGAGTTTATTTGCGAACCATCTAGTGTTTGCAATTTGTTAGTCTATCAACTTTCCTCCTAATGGGAGGTTAATTTGCTGCCCTTGCTCTGCTCATTAGGACTTGGCGTTTTACTGTGTTTCTCATTGTTTTTATTGATAGGATTTTCAAGAGCAACTAAAGAGCAACAGCCCGCACAATAAGCTTGTTAAGATGAAAGAACGACTAGATGGTATATCCAAAGAAAACAAGTTGAACAAGGTAATTTGTATTGGGATATCAATTTATCGCAATCTGGTGGACTTAATTGCGACAATTGTGAGCTGCATGTTAATATAACATCTTCCAATAAAGCAGCACTATTTTCATCGCTGTTGCTGTTTACGTAAAACGAAGACTATCGCTATTGTTATCGCAGGCAAAGGGGTTCTGTAAGGTGACCCGATAAACCTCTTCTTGCATTGCTTCTGTTTTGTGTCCAGGAATCAAAGGCGAAGCTGGAGGAAGAGAATGAAGCTAATTTGAAGCTGATTGCGTCTCTTGAAAGTGAAATCAAGCAGGTCAAAAAGGAGCTGTCTGTAAGGAGGCTATTATTAGACTGCTTAGGTTTTAAGTTTTTCTAAAGCAAGGAAACCAAAGTTTTTTTTTTAAATAAATGCATCATCCTCAATATGTCTCATTGTATATTTTTAGGAATCCCAAAAAAGGTGCAAGTCGAATGAGAATGAAGTTGAAACCCTCTCTGTTAAGAATTCTGACCTGCAGCTTCTGCTTCAGGCTACGAAAGAGCAGTGTCAGGTTGGTAACTGATTGCGTTGGTTGTCTGCATGTGTGTGCCTGTGTGTATATATGTGTGCGTTTGTGTTTGTATGTGAAGCGATGGCACTTTTCTAAGAGGAAGATGCATCGCCCAGAAGTTTTAATGACCAAGGATTGATTAAGATGGAAAGGGTTAAAGATTAGCATGAGCAGTCCAGAAGTGTTTACGTTTTATAATGCTTGCTGGTTTAGGGGAATTTTTTTTGCGTGTCATGCTTACGTTATAAAAAAATACAAAATTTGCAATCGATATTGCTGTCCTTGTGATCATCCGTATCAACGTGACCAAGAGTTTTAACCGATTAACCCTTGGGTTGGTGTTTCGAAATTGGGCTTTCTAAGGCGTAAAATTAGCACGGAAGTTGTTAAGAAAAGAACCCAAGGATCCTGTTTTATGGATTGCAGTAAAATAGAGTTTTGTCATGTTCAATCATACTTTGACAAGGTATATATTGAGTAGGTATACTTGATGCTTTGTCTGTATTTATGGTTATTATTATTATTAATTTTGCAGTTAGTTCTAGCCTGTGCTTATTTTAATCATTTCTTTAGGAGCTAGATGATGAAGTGCATAGGCTGAAAATTGACAAGGAAAAGAGTGCCAAGTCCCTAAAGAGTATGAAAACAAAGTATGACAGAACAGTACAGATGGAAGAGGTGAATGACCGCTAGTCACTTTAGCTAATTAGCGTTTTCTCAAAAATCAAATGGCTAGCCTTTACGTACGTTTCTTCCCGACCAAGGGACTAGCCTATGGGTCGCCTTTGAGTGAGATGCTAATAACGTTCTAGTGTTGTGCGTTTTGTTCACGGAATTTGAGGCTTTGTTATTGTTGATAATAACATTGTTATTATTATTATTATCTTGCCTAACTATACCTCTTGCCTAAAGCGGCATGCTTGGAGATGCACAGCTAAGATAGGAGGACAGCAACCCCCTGTTGATATGGGTTCGGAAGCCAATGCTTTGCCAACGTTACAACCAGCAAAATCAACTGTAATTGCGGAAAAATTTGTAAAGGTCTGCACGGATTGAAAGCTCATCAGCGTTCGTGCAAGACAATAGATGCATTCAAGGATCAGGTCATCGATCTGAAACCACCTACTTATAACGAAGTATGCAAGTTTGTTGACAAGATGAAATCGTCCAGTTCACCATGCCCCTTGGACCAAATATCAGTTAATGTTTTCAAAAGTTGCCCGTACCTACGCACTTACGTCACTGCTATCTGCGCCGCAGTCTGGTCGTCAAAGCGTATACCAACACCATGGCGTAAGGTAGTAACAGTTCTTCTGCATAAGCAAGGGAACGATTCGAGTCCGGAAAACTTTCGACCGATAACCCTCGAAACAGTTGCCCTGAAAATATTCACGTCTCTCCTTCGTAGTCGCATATACTCTTTCCTGAATGAAAACCATTACGCCGAGAGCAAGGTTCAAAAGGGGTTTATGCCAGGAATAGGCGTAACTTTGAACATATCGCATCCATGTCATACATAATCAACCTTGCACGACTAAAGCAGAGAAGTGTCGTCATCGCTCTGCTGAATCTTATAAATGCATTTTGGGAAGTGCAGCACCGGCTAATTGACTCCATACTTGAATACCACCATATGCCTAATGAAGTTGGATCGATAATTCGCGATCTTTATTCAGATTTCGGAACAGCGATTGCAACGAATTCGTATGTAACGGACTTTATGCCGGTTCGTAAAGGTGTCCTACAAAGTGATTGCCTCAGCCCCATGATATTTAATATGACAATTCACACTATTATTAAGCATATAACATTTCCTCCCTTCGAGCAATTCAAGCTCTTGAACTTGTTCTCGTGCCGATACTGGTATCAATTCGCAGATGGCGCAGCACCAGTGAGTTCTAGCAAGTCGGAGAACGGAGTTCTTTTGAATGCCTTTTCTCGATGGTGTGCCTGGAGCGGGATGGTAATTCGAGTCGATAAATGTTACACCTTTGGAATTCACAAGCTGGGAAGCTCTTTTAAGCGATTCCAACCATTTGGTTTAATGAACAACCACAGAGTGAAACCAGTTATCACTGGAGAATCGTCTGTCTACCATGGCCGACATTTCGATTTTCTTATGTCAGGCACCATCCATAAGCGAAAGTTATGTTATTTGATTGCTTTACTACACTAATGGACCTTGTAAGCAGTCTTCCTTTGCATCCAGGATTCAAGCTCCTAATTTATCAACGGTTCGTCCTCGTCAAAATCAGTTGAACTTGACGGTTTCTAATTTGTCTGAAACATGGATCAAGAAGATTCTTGACAGCAAAGCAAGGCGCTACATTCGCCTGTGGCTAGACATGCCAATTAGTTGCGACCTACGTTTGACTTAATACTCGAACACTAATCGCGAATTTGGTTGTCGAATGTAAGTAATGTTATTTTTTGAGGCATTTATAGAGGAAATAAATCTTTGTTGTTGTTGTTGTTGTTGTTGTTGTTGTTAGTTGCACCCTAGATACAGTCAACCTTACCCGAAATAAATACGGACTGAATACTGGTTTCGGCATGATTTTTGCAATGTCAAGTGACATATCGTCAGCGTGTGAAGTCATCAAGAAATCCCGACGTAGTATCTATATACTACAGCGCAAGTAATGGGAAAAGCATCCGCCCCGATTGCTACACATCAGCAAAAGCAGCAATAAAAGATATTCGCAAGTCCTCAGAAGACCGAATTCTTACAAAGCTTACGACCCAATCGCTAGGTGTCAAATCCGTATGGAATCAAGTCTCCCGACAGGTGCGAGATACTGGTCTTCAGTCTGCAAGACGATGCCGCGTTCTATTTACAACTTCGCAATACGGTATCTAAGCAACAGTTTGCCGAACCATAGCAACACCTGCAAATGGGTAAGCGTTTCTAATCCAAACTGCATCCACTGACTAACACCCCAAACACTGGGCCGTATTGTCGGAGGATGCAAGCAAGCACTAAAGGGAGGCAATTACAACTGGAGGCACGACCCGGTTCTCCCTAACCTAAGCAAGGCGGCGGCAACTGTTCCAAACGTGACGTAATATTCATGTCACCATGCACAGTGAGTGGGGATCACCTGAGACCAGACTTAATTTTAATAGAATGATCCGATATGTTGTGATTGAATGTCCCCGAGAACGCGTCAGAAAGCAGCTCCACTACGAGGACCTACTTAAAAAAATAAACCCGGATGGCAAGGTGATGTTCTTAAACCTCTCAATGGGTGCTAGCGGAGTGATCAGCAAAGAATCAAGTCCGAATGGATGCAAGAAATCGGCTTGAAAGAAAGAGAAATTCTGTTCACGATAAAAAGGTTCATAAATGTTTGTTTACGCTGCAATTATTTTTTATTTTGCAAGAGAGAGGAAGAGATAGAGATACCAAAACTCGTGTGCTGGTGACCACTGTGTCAGCAACTCTGTCATGCCTGCTTGCAGCGAGTGGCAGTGCTTGTTTCTGCGGACACTCACTTGTAGTTATGTTTGAGGAAGTTCGTTCTGAAAATAAAGGATTTAATCTTGAAAAAAAAAAAAAATTATTATTATTATTATTATCAAGGCTCCTGACTTTGTGTAGTATGGCTATTGCGTTTCTTCATTGATTTTGCACCGCAACTGGCTACAGTTTGCTGACCATGCTTCAGCCGTTAGCGGACTGGAATCTGAAAACCAAACTCTTCTGAACGCCTTTTCAAGATGGTGCAACTGGAGTAGAATGACAGTATGGGTAGGCAAGTATCATGCATTAGGCATAATGAAAGTAAATGGCTCTGCAAAGTGAAGCCGAATCTTTACATAAACAATCAACGAATTAAGGCTGTGGAGATAAATAGCTTCTTCTTTTACCGCTTGAGACCTTCTCAAACTGTCTCCAGACCATGCACAATCTACCTCTCCATCCTCGAAAAAAAAAATCGTTATCTCGTCAGAGATATGTTCTATACTGGGACATGACGATCGGAGATGTAACGGAGACGTGGATTAAGCAAGCTCTAGGCACCAAACTTTGCAGCTACCTACGACTGTGGCTGGATATCCGGATATCGGGCACTCACAATATAATCACACTTGCCGAAAAACAGTTTAGCCTGAATATCTGCCTTGTTTTCGAAAAAATCATTCCATGCCAAGTGGCCTACCGACAGTGGCTTGCATAATCCAGAAACGCTGACGTAATTTCAGTTGAGGAAGCAGCTAGTTAGGGAAAAGCGGACTCTCTTGTATCAACCCGTGAAGCTCTAAAGGACATCATGAACATGGCGAAAAGCAACGTTGAAAAAAAGTTAACCACCCAGTCGCTCGTCATTAAATCTACCTTTTCTATTTACGATCTTCCATTTTGTGTTGAGGATTCATTGGTAATTATAATATCTGAGTCGAATTATTTAGATGT
>QQSS02072430.1:0-17547 GCA_003687565.2 Craspedacusta sowerbii
ATCTATCTATCTATCTATCTATCTATCTATCTATCTATCTATCTATCTATCTATCTATCTATCTATCTATCTCTCTACCTACCTATTATCCGTGTTTTTACGGAAACAATATAGTAGACAGTGGCTGATAGCCCACGCAACACATACTTCTGAATCTGGAACAAACAATTTTAACAATAAATACAAAACGCAAGCGTCAATATCTCAGACGCCGATATCTTACCATCAAAGAAGTTCACAAAATCCGCTTCCTTCTCTTGACATTGAAGTAATCGTAAATTAGGACTTTCTTCCGGGCATGCCTAAGGTACAATAAACAACAGCAAAAAACACACTACGAGCTTAAACGCAAACACAACAGTTCTGTGTGTTGATGGACAAGCAAGGGAGCAATAAACGTGTTTCTCACGATTCCAGCATTTCAAATTTCATCTTTTATTAGCCAAGCACTCGTCAATCTCGTAGTCTTTCATAGATCATATTATGTTCGATATCTCCTACCTCATAGAACCCCAGTCACTTAGTCTTTCTGAATCTCTCTGTTACTTACTAAGTTTTGAAAGAAGACAAACTGGTTTCAAAGCGGGTTTATTGGCACTACGGGCAGAGCATTATATTGCGGCGGAATAGACACGAATTCAAATGGGAATTATACTGAAAATGCTTGCATTCACCATCATGGTACGTTACGACTTGTATTGTCTTGAAATGCCGAAACCCTAGTGACACCGTTAAAGAGAAACCAAATTCAAACTTCAGGTCGTAAAACGCAACTTACGTGCGTGTTGCATGTTTTATAATGTCCCTTCGAGTTTCCCTGACATTCAGATCCATCATTCGCCGGTCTGAAACACAAACGAAGATTTGTCTTCATAAAATCATGACTCAAACGTTTGAAAAATCGACACAAGAAACGTACGCCACGCAATCAGCTGACCAGAATAACTGTACATACTCTGGGTTATTACAGAGCCTTTCTCGCCACTGGACTCCTATTCCACACTCGGTGCTGCACTCCTGGTATGGGCCCCAACTTCCCCATCCACCGTCCACACGCTCGGCTGCAGCTGTACCATCAGGAACGCACTTGCCATACACGCACCACTACAATACAAGAAAGCCAAAGCAGAAAAAAAGATTATTTAATCTCGTAACGAGGAGAGCAGCAATTAATATAAGGAAGGATACCTACCACTGAAAGTCGCCAGGATATAAAACATATCGTAAAAAGTAAAAGCGTTTACGCATTGCCGTAACACAACAGCATTAACCAACAGGCCAACAAATATTTCGACTTGAACATCTTCAAAAACAACTATGATTAACAGCCCATAAAAAAATGCAATATTATGATAGACGAGCAGTGGATGCTACCTTGTTAGCTCCGCAGGACGTCCCATGCGCAGGCGGGTATGGGAGCATGAGGCATGACTGGGCAGACGGCAGTTGACAGTACAAGCTACTGCAGCTATCCTGCAAACATGAGCGAAGACACGTCCACAAGTCAGATACAGGAACATCTACGTGCGTACAGCCCGCAATTACCCCGGCTCACTACCACATGTCAAGCGCTTACCAAAGACAACAAAAATATCAGATCTCATTCAAACAACGCTCAGTAACGAAAAAGTAACGCAGGGCTAAGGATTTTAGCGAATTGAAATTCCAGCTTCATCTAAGCTACAAGAAGCAAGTAGCGCACCTCATATTGGGAACACCTTTTGTAATCGCTACCGAAAGCCATCTCGCACTGTCTATCGCCATTGAAAATCTGTCCGTACAGTTGAAAGGAGGAGTTTGACAGGCTTTTTGAAGGCAGGTCGTTGTAACAAGACGATTCTGGTTTTCTAGAACATCGAGACTTCATCGAATTCACAGTCGCAGGAAAGACCAAATCACGCATGACATAAACCCGACCGGAGTATACTCAAACACTTAGTAAGTATTTAACAAGAAGCAACTGTTCTTATCATATCACCAAATAGAAAAACTTAAGCGTTTCGGGGCACCAACTTACAACAAGATGTTCATCAGGCTACCAGCGGAGCAAGTAGAAAACTCGAACGCGCTGGAACCAGACACAGCACCTGTTGACATGATGTTGACATGGTCAGCACATCCATTCGTCCCATCGTGCTGAACACCAAGACTGAAATCGAAAGAAAAATATTAAGTCAAGTATGTAGACACCTAAAAATCGCCACTTCATGACTGCAAATCGAGTTTTAAGCGTCAGTTTTTAAACGGAGAAATTCTGAAACAACCTCATGAACTAGGGGAAAGCGCCAGGCCAGTAAACTTTCATCTGACACAGTTAGCATTTTTAGTTTGCTAAAAAATTAGATCTCCATTAATCCCATCTTGAAAATGTACGTCATTGCCTAGCAGAATTTTATTAGAATAAATATTGTACATGCATGAAAATTTTCAACCAATTAAAATCTTCCCAAAATTTGCCGTTTGGCAAGCGCGAGACTGGAAAACAGCTCTGAGATGATTAACTTCCGCAGCTCGGCTAAATCTAACGTTAGTTCTCGCCTCATGTACTTACCTTCTAAATATTCGATCTTCTAGCTTGCAAAGCAATCTTAGCGAACTGTTTGAACTGCAACGAAACCTGCCCTATGCTATCGTTCTCCATCCCCTGTCCATCGTACTTGTACCCCTAACCTTAACGCAAAACTTTAACCCAATCTTTGATGCAAAACGATTGACTTCATTTGATATCAAGGTCGTTTGAAGACATGAAAGGTTTTAACTAAGCTTAAGAAGTACAAAGCTGCTTTGCGACTTGGCATACAAAAGTTTTCAGGTACCAAACATAATCGAATGCCCATCAAGTCAAGTCATCGTGAATACCTCAAATTTTTTTTATAAATATAACCCGAATTCAAATTCCTAAAAACGTCTCTAGCATCATTCATCAACTACGGGTAATTTTATTCACACAGTTATGCTTTATCGGACGTATAAAAATATAGCCCAAATTTGAATTTCCAAAAAAGATTCTAGCATCGCTTATCAACTACGGAAAATTTTATTCAGACAATTATGCTTTATCGGCCGCATAGAATAGCCCGAATTAGAATTCCCCAAAACGTTTCTAGCATCCTTTATCAATGAGTGATTTTACTCACTCGGGTAATTTTGTTCAGACAATTACGCTTTATCGGGCGTGTCAAGTTAAATTTAGAGATAATGAGTTCCGGCCAAATGGTTTAAGGAGAAAAAAAAAACACAATAACAAAACTAAATAAATAAGGATCATACAAGTGGAAACGTTGGTGGGGATCAAAATCCAGATTTTTGCGAAATCCAGTGGCTTATCTCATCTGAAATACAACATAAAAATTCATATGCTATTAAATAGGAAATATCACTTTTAAAAAACGTTCAAGAATATCTACCGCAAATGCGGTGAATACGCAGACCAGCAGAAGTTGTGTAAGTATGCAAGCTACTGCAATAAACCAACTGCAGACACAAAATTATCCCGATGGTTAGATGCATGGCGGAACAGCTCAGGAATTTCACAAACAATTAGGGTATTACATAAAACAATATGCGAAGCGCATTAAGACGCACGCTAGATACATGTCATCGCATAATCTGTGCAACGGTTAGCAGCCAATTCCGCGCCAACTGATTTAGCACCAATCAATCTAGCGCTAGTTATTTAGCCCTGTGCAAGCATGCCAAAAGTGATTCCACCTTGGTAGACATACGCCGTGCCAATCAGCGAGCATGTGGTCACATTCTACTGACAAGATGAAGTGAATTCGGCTTTGCGGAAGACAGCGTGACTACGTCCCGATGAAGGCGCAGCGCAAAAGCATTATGTTAGGAAGAAATTTGGTTCGTGAAGCATGCAGGAATGTTATTCGAATAAAGCATTCTGCTATTTAGCGACTTTTATAACTAGCGATCACTTTGCATCATATCATGCGACATAAGGGTTTATATTGGTTAATATTAAGCTAGTCGTGCATGAGAAGCTACAAATTTAGTGATATTTCCACTCTAGTTTCATGGAAGAGCAGTATACTCTCTTCCCCGTAAATCTGGTCCTGTTATTGCTACGCTCGGAGTGTCCATCGCGGAATGAGATCACAAACAATGGGGGCAAGCAAAAATAGATGGCGCCAAAAATAAAGGCGAGAAATAAGGTAACGCCTTTGTACCGATATCGGCTGCATTTCCAGGTAATGTGCCATTAAAACTTGTATGCTGGCCAGACATCAGCTTCGCATGCCAGCCGCTGAATGCAGCTGCTGTTTTGTTCACACTCGCATGCTGGCCGCAGAGGCCGGCCTCGCATGCTACAGCTTCACACACTGCAGCACTCCATTTTAACCACAACGAGTTCGAAATTTAGGAAGCGCGTGAACTTGCGCGTATGCAAAAAGCGCCAAAATCATATTTGCCGCCACGATGGACCAGCATGAGCGCAATCGTTTGCCTGCTGCTAATGCCTTTCTAGTTATCCGAAGGAGAAGAAGCGGCATTGCAAACGCGCAAACCGATTCGTGTAGAGTCGCAGTCGGCTGTTAAAACGTAGCTCCTGGCGACGGGCACAGTTTAGAAATGAAATGGACGAGAACTCCTAACGCAGCTTTCTCCGCCTGGCACCGATGGTCTTTGAGCGTCTTCAATTTTTCCCCCAGCGAACGCGAACGCAAAAGTGCAGATGCCGTTGGATTCGGAAATATTCAGTGCTGTAACAAAGTAAAACTTGTTGTAGTAAAATAAACCCTATATATTTCCCTAGTTGATGCTTCGTGCATCGTCGAAAGAAAATAAACAGCCTAGTCTGAATGCGCTGGCGTTTGGGTGCTGCGGGTCCGCCTAACTGTAGCAAATCGTTTTATCTACCTAGATTTCACTCTCGTCTTATAGGGTTTCGAAACCTCGGCATTTAGTCACGGCGATTTCAATAGTAGGGATTAGTAATATTAAGTTCCTGGAGTAACCTGCTAGAAGAATGTAGGGCTAGGCTTACTACTTTGGAAGAATTTCTTGTTCACTTGAGTTCTTTCAGCTTCTTTTAGATATTGAGACCTCACATAAAACACTAAAAAGTGACGCGGGAGTGCATATCGCTCTGTGAAACTTGCGGCTGGTATGGGACGCTGGTTTCAACTCTGTTCACACTTGCATGCTGGCTTCTGAGGCTGGCGTCTGAGGCTAGCCTCGCATGCTCAGAATGCAAGTGTGAACAGCACATAAGATTAGGAAACCTCAAAGACTACTTGCAGCAGCTTGATAGCTAGACTTAAGTTAAATAACGATCCACTTCAATAATAGTTGCAACCAAGAAATATTGCTAATCTACAATTCGCGATTCAGTATCAAACGAAACACATTTCCCCTTATCTTGACATGCGCAAGATATCGCTCAGGTAGGCTTCTCGACGTTAATGATACTGAAATCCAAGGCTCGACTCATCACCAACACAGAGTATCACTACTTGTTCGAATGCACACGAACAAGCAAAGACCAGCAGTTCTGCTTCTAAGGCTATTAAAATATTCTTCACGCACATACTGACCTAAATCTAATAAAATCGCAGCTCATATATGCTTACGGGAAAGTAATGATAATGAAGACGTGGCGCCTGCTCGATCTACAATGCACAAATAAATGCATATTCATAGCGTCAATGTCCTTTTGCGTAGGTATTAAAATAGGTATATTACGCATGTGATTTTTGTTAATTATTCTTTTATTGTTATTACTAAACCACTACACGTAATTGAAAGCATAATGTCTTAAAGGGATGGGGTTTTCTCATATCTTATTAGCTTTGCTGTTGAGGGCCCCTCCTTCACATGTAGTACGTTTGCAAATATATTTGAACACGAACTACATGTTATCTACACGAGAAAATAAATCGTCAATCTTGAATCTCGCTAACATGTCGTGAAAAAAATAAACATGAAGCCCAAAAAAAAAAATGCCACCCATTTAACAATATTCAAAGTCCAGAACCACTCGATTTCTCGATTTCCTCTGCATGTATTAGTTAGCAAGTGAAAGCACAGTATGATGTGCCAGCTTTAAACGGATTTAGGCTCCTCTATGAAACTGACACGTGACCATGTGTTTTCCAACTACGATTATTTTCAATCAATCAAAATTGTGGCAAACATGTTATAAAATGTTAAGTATTTCTTTCTTAAAAGCTTGCAAGTCAACCGGTTCATTAAAACTCAAAGCTTACCTGAACTGACAATAAAACTTACTTATGCGCCAACTCATGCGCGCATGTGAGAGCAGTCATCAAGCCCACATCGTTGGCAGTTGCTTGATTGATGGTCGGGCTACACAGAGCTGAGTAAGCCAGGCCTAAACACAGTCATCATTAGGATATAGGCTAAGATATTTGCACAATGAGACATGAGCACTCCGTGAGAATAGCAGGTTCTGCTACAGATGCAGTTCTTCTACAACAACCATGCATAAGCAACGAAGAAGACATGCACACAAAAAACATGAAACAAAACCTTTTTCTAGCAATTCAAATAAATCAAACTGAAAAGGATAGATCCCAAAGGCCACAAGGAAGACTTAACATAGAACTGCCAAGCAAGCACACACTGTCACCTACAAACAGTGTAACAAGTTGAGGAAAAGCACATTTAGGACCAAACTTTCCACAAGAAACAATCTTTTGCTCTTACCGGACAGCCCGCATTTGACACAGCCGTTCCTAAGTGGTAGAAGGAGTAAGGGGATCGTGCATGAAATTAGAATGAGCAAAAATAACAAGAAAAGCTATAAAGAACTGCAAAAATTTAAACACCATATATACTTGCTATATGACTCTAAACAACAATGCAAAAAAAAACTGGATATAAAATGATAAGGTAACAAACACCTTACAATGAGAACATTTTAAAGTGCAATTTATAGTCATTATAATTCATAACATGCCTGAAAACACGCAACAAAATGAAAAAACAAAGCATAATAAAATCGATGGAGGAAAAGCCAAAGTTTCGCAACGCACATAAAAAACATTCAGAGATAGGGCAAGGCACAATTTCTTGTTTTTTTCTTACCTAGTCAAGAGAAGTGCGTTATCCACGTGGTTTGGGTCTGCATCATCGGTAGGGTTGTTCTGCTGCACCCACTCGGAAAAACCGGCCAGCAGCATGTTCATGTTCGCAGCATTGAACTAAAGCGAAACGCAAGAACGACAACACAGCATGAAGCTCAGATATACTGAGTGTAGGCTGTTTGAATACTGCCCTTCTTACTATGTCGGTCGGTTCGATAGTTTAGGATCACGTGTTCTGAACGACATAAACCCGTGCAAGCATAGCGTAAGGAAAACAATTTGCATATGACTGCGGCTACTTAAAGCCAAACGAGAGAGTGCCAAAAAAATTTGTTGACATACCCTGTTCGTTTCAAAGATTGCAATCCTTGTGACAGCTATAGACAATGGGTAGCTGAGACGCTTATCTTGAAACAGACTTGCAACCTAGAAGAAGACCACAAATACATCTCTTTTTAATTTAAAAAGAAAAAAACTCAACTTGTCAGGCCACTTTGACCTTTGAATGTGATGTTTACTTGAATGATTCAAACTCAAGAGAAAGCGTGGCGGCAATGCAAGGAATAGGTTACAATACGAGACTAAATCGCAAATAAAGAATTTTGCTCACTCTGGTAGTCCAGCAGTCTATAATTAACAATGAACTCCTAGCACAGATAAGTTCTCAATTTCCAAACACAAATGAGCACAATCTGTCTAGAATAGGTGGAAGGTGAATTATCCATTGTTCCCTCAACTATAATCTATTAATTCGGATATAAATCTACGGCAGATATGACAAGCGCACCTGGTAATAGACTCGCCAAATAACTAGGTAAAATTGAAGACGGTTGATCCTTCGATTGATGGGGACGCTTGCAGGGAGCAATATCCACAAAGCTTTCAACATACTACACTCAGCAATCAGGGCCAGTCACATACGTATCACATAAATTTTATTTAGGCTTTGCAATGCTGTTATCTTATTGATATGGTGCTTAATCAGCAATATTAGGATTTAAAAGATTCTTGAAGCCCTGCACTTTCTAGGTCACGGAGGTTCAAAATGACCGCACCACGATGACTAAATGGACGTTTAAGAGTAGAGCAGCGTGCGGCATTCGAGTATCGCCGCTAACTTCATGTGGTCCAGCGATGGATCTTCAGTTACCAGTGAAACCGGTAGTTCAGCTCTTGATTCGTATCAGAATTTCTATCACGGGCGATTCCCCACCTCGTTAGACGATTGCCACGTGCAGGCTTAAGTCACTTAGTACAAGAACGATTTCCTATCGGGCCAAATTCTCGAAGAAAATTCGTAAGCTCTTCTTAGAAAGCATCTTTCGCCTTGGTCTCGCTGACTTCTGCTGGAGGATGCACAGCAACAAGATAAATGTTGACCTTTCTTGCTAGGGACCTCCATGCCACTAGATAAGGGTTGAAAGGAGAGGAAGCTTTTCCAAGCTAACAGTTACAATAGCAAGCTGACTCCTTCTGAGTGCCTATAGTCTCGTGAAAAACATAAAGCCATTTTTCCGTCATCTTTTCGTACTCTGGCATCTCTTATTCCGCTTCTAATCAAACACAGGTCAGAAATTGGGCCTCTTGCATTTTTATTGTTAAGAATTGGCGGGCAATGATCTTCTTCACCTGGTTGGTAGCAAGTGCAAATTTATATGTATATAAATATATAAACATACATACATATATATATATATATATATATATATATATATATTTATATATATATATATACGTATATATATGTAACATACAATCAGTCGAAGCAAGCCATGCCATGCATAACTTACAATATTGGTCACAGAGAGCAAGTGCCTTTGAAGAAACTCTTTGCCATAAAAGTCCACCATTGAATAGTCAGCAGCCACCATCAGCTCCATAGTTTTTAAAGGATATGTTTCTCTACGAGACCGATGTCTAGATCCAACTTCTGAAGGAATATAACCGTCCGATCGAGGTTCTTTCTTGAATATCAGCTTGCTATCTACACAAGTAAATAAAAGCGAATGCGCACTGCTTCCCATGGCTACGTACGTAGTACCTGCATGGAAGACGACTCTCTTTTTGCAAACAACCGAAAAGGCATCATAATAATCACCGCACGAAATAACAAAAGATGAGTATGATAATATAAACCTTAATACGGTGGCACGGTTATTTTACGTCATTGAGTGATACAAGCAAAAATCGTAAAACTTTGCAATAAAACTGATGGTGGATTAACATAAGGGACCGCTCAATTAAGCAGACTCAAACAAAGCACATCGCCGTACAAGACAGCCGGGTAGCAGTAGCAGGCTATTGTACAATACACCGCAGAACGTTTTAGGGGGTGGGTGGTGGATCACGTTTACACAAGAATGCATTATCTTAAGCAACCTAATCTTTGGTAATGAGCAAAAAAAAAATACTCTCCATCTGAAAATAAAGAGCTCATATATTCAGGCCATTGCCATTCCTCATGACCACTCAAAATTAGCCGGGAAATTTCATGTATCACCTCTTCATTCAACAGCTCAATGAGATAATAACTTGAATTGAACTAGATGTAAAGCAGCCTTACCTTCAAAACCACAACTGAGCTTGTGGGCAGGATGTCCAGTTGGAAGATCTGATTTCCGATAAAGAATATGGGACCCATGAATGTCATCATCAACTGGAGCATATTGCATGTCCAGTCTTCTTGGAACTGGATGCACCATGTAGACGTCATTGTTTGTCAGAATTAACCCACTCTAAATGACAGGAATCAAAGCAAATGTGTGAAATATAGAAAACACAACACTTAGATCACACCAATTATTATGACACTTGAATGTGAAAATTTTAACACAAATTTTCAGCCATTTTGGAATGAACAATTTTGGTTTGATCTGTCAAACTAGACTTGAACTATATCATGTTTCAGCCTGACATTAATTAAATTACTGCTGCTTGACTAAAATAGTTTCACACCATTTTCATTATGTTTACACCTCTTGCAAACATTTTCCTAAATGGAATGCTCCATTCTCATCTTTTTTTCAACAGCTGCTAGTCTCTCAATCACCCATGCAATCATAATCTTGGCAGAACATAATTTTCAAAACTTACACACACATGATGCTTTACGTGCTAAGTTCACGTTGGAGAGAAGAAAATTACTTGAAAGAATACAACAAAGCAGGCAATACATCAGCCAAGAGATTAATCATAGAAATCAGCAAGGGGTGACAAACAATCCTGAAATTATTCGAATCTTTATTCTTCAGATGCCATTCTAGAGTCATGATATCTACTAAATAATCAAGAACTTTGCAAAACAACTTATCTAATGAAGTAACCGACTAGTACCACATAAAAGAATGCTTTGCAACTGATTTGCTAACAGTTGTGAAACTGGACCCATGCCAAGACTTCAATAATATTTCTAAGTATAAAACTCACATAACAACCAAACATAATGGACCCAGACTTACATCATTAAATAAAGTTGTCATTATTATCGTACAATACTCACAATTTTTGAAATAAAACTGAAAACGATGACTTACTATTCCTCCAAATTTGCTCTCAAGAGCAACAATTGAATCAGGATCACCTTTTACTGTTCCAAAGATGTAGGCCGCAGAGAAGCCAGTATACTTCTCAACAGTTTTGTTTTTTCCATAATACTCAATCGTATGTGCAACAGGATGGAGCTCCTTGTTCAAGGTTAAGTAAAGGGTGAGATTTGAGCCAAAGGCTTCAAAAGTTACAGCAGATGCATGATCATCATCACTTAAAGTGCGCTTTGAATGCGATGAAAATGTCCTTGGAAAGACAAGACTGTATCGAGGCACTAAAATTACAAAAGGTGCTTTGTCAAGCATTGAAGGGATAGATAGAGAGGATTTCATGTCAACATGATAGCAAGATGATTTCAATGAAAAGAAAATTTAATTAAATTGATTTAAGTCAACTTCAGCATAGATTAAAAACAGTCAACTGCAAAGTTTAACAAATTCCCACTATTCTCGCATGCCATCTATTTTTATCGTACAGGCAAACACACATAAGATCATAAATAGACAACAGGAAACATGAGAACAATTCAAACGTGGGAATAAAGATCCCTTACAAAAATCTTTAATAGGGGCAGCTCGACTTTTGGATTTGGCAACTCGTTGGTACTCATTTGGCAACTGAATTTAACAAGAAATGTGAATTTGCACAGGCAGTGCATTTCACCTCGTCTTGTGTGCTTTGCCACCCAAGGTATCTTTACAACTCTTACACAAAAATATCATTCTTGAACAGCAGAGTAACTGCTTGATAAAATTCACAGTATTAAATCTGTTGCTGCTTCATAAGTCTAGGCACAGAGTCCCTTTCAGGGATTATAATATCATATTCAACTTTGGCAAGTTACCACATCTGAATAGTACATACCTTCAGAGGCATCATCCACACCAAATACCTGCGAAAGCTCTTGCTTTGTTAAGCCATGATGAATTTTGATTTCATTACCCACTACTGCCAAAACAAGCAAGACCAGATCTAAAAAAAAAGAAACCTTCCATCCAATTATGCTTAATTGAAACAAGTACGGACTTAAAGTCAATCACTAAGTGCATCAGAAAAATAGTCTACTAGTCTTCATGAGTCCAACTTATTCACACAAGTGTTGTTCTCGAAAAGCCAACAGAAAGCCCGAATCTAATCTTGCCGATGCCTTTTTAGTAAAGTCAGACACTCATGGCGAAGCTACCATTTGTCTTTTATGGCTTGCACTGCCTAGCAAATAATAGAAGGTACTTCCTCCTACAGTCCTATTTAAGCCCATGAACATTATCCAACGTAAGTAATACCATAGTGCTTGCCTAAATGTTAACTGCATATCCTAAGCCGAGTGTTCCCTACATTGGCCAGTAGAAACAACACGTCATCGACTTATTTCACACCACCACATAAAAACTGCTATTAAAAGGCTTTTTGATCATTTATCAACTCCTGCATTTACATAAATGCATAACTATAGTTTCTGCAGTAATTGACCAGAACCAACGGGCTTCTAGTATGCACGATCAAATTTAGCCTCGCATATATGAAAGGATTTGCAGGGATGTAATTCAAGAAATTATGATCGGAACTGTGTTTTTCAATTTTAGATCAAGCGCCGACTGATTTCCAGAGGAAGTTAAAGGAGGCCAGGTATATCAACTGGGAAAGCCCTAACCTTAACCACGAAGCTAATCACCTGATCAGATACTCGTAAAATTATTTGTTTTGGTTTTTCCCGCGCCCGTTTCCTACGAATACGTCCATTGGGCATTGTCCAATCGATACGGTATTAAATTTTCTGCAGGCGAGCGTACGGAGGCCACCTGGTTTAAATTTCCCGCCGTGATAGAAAGCCTGGCCAGGAGGACCCCATTCGCGAGATTCTTGCGCTCTGAACTCCCGAGAATTCCTGAGAACACGAAACATTTCGCAAAAAAAGCAGGATCGTCTTGGCAGCACGAGCCTACGTGGGCGCATTGAGGTTAGTGTATTACTTTAAGCTAACAGTTAAGATAATCCCTTCTAAGGAATTCAGCAATCGAGGTAGACATTCGCAAGATCGGCATTGTCAGCATGGCATCGATGGTGCCAGTGAGCATAGGCATATGTGCAACTATCCAAACGACAAAAAAAAAAACCGCACTAAAGCAGTTTTGAATTGACGGACACTTAAGGAACTGTGTCTAGCACATTCATGGACTTGGATTCCCGATAAGATAAAAGCAACTACCTTGAACACAGCCAAGAAAGATGCTTGGGGTAAAGTTCTTAAAGATTTTGAAAACAGCTCCAATCAAAACATACGCTCGGTAGAAGTGATGTTTTGTGGTCATTACGAAGCATAGTTTAAGATGAAGACATGAACAATTGAATTGAAACTAGACCAGTTATGAGAGAAGTAGTTTTTACATTACCAAAGAAACCGGCCCTTGCCTGGAGTCTGCTCTAATCACCACCACGTCAGTGCTTTCAACTAAGCAGCTCTTTGACTTGGCAGATTCAAGTTGGAAATTCGCGTTTTGTGTCATGCGCTTTTCTTTCGCGGGACTTTGCTGCCGTGAGTACGAATTGATTAAGCATATCCGACCGTCCTGGTATTGCCTGTGCATTTTCGTTGAAGCAAATTTTGTTTTCTTGGTTTTACTTTTATATTAATTGAGCATCAAAATCTTGGATCAGCTTCCTCCGAGCATTGCGGTCTTGCGCCTTTATCTCTTCCCTGCAGAAGTCCAATCGAATATTCTTCAGGTCTCCTTCGACGATTTTTGGCCAAGTCTTTCGTGGTGTGGACCAAACGACCTTCAAACCAACAGGTCCTGTTCTCCGTAGCTGCGATAGGGAATGCGCTTTCCAATCATCCTGCAAACATGATCAAAGTAATGCAGTTTCAGCCTTTCTGTTAAGTATAGGTGATTGGTTGGTCTTACGCGTCTGGAACGACGCAAGCTTCCTCGGATCAGATTTGAGGAGCGTCCAGGTTTTCGCACCATGCAAAAGAACTAAAAGCTTCCAACCAACTAAGCGATTGGAATGCGGATGCCGCAAGCCCTGTTCGCTTTTGCACCTCGGAAGTTGCTACAATCTTCTTTTGTCTCAATCAGACAAGGTCTTCAAACAGGTGCACCTGGTCTATTCTTTGCGCCAAAATAACTTGCAACAGACCTGGATTCGTCGGATATAAGCCCTTTGGGGTTATTCATAGCCATAGATAAAAGTTGTAGCACTTAGTTGCTGAAATATGTTGGTCGCTTCAGCATCGGTAAGTCCTGGTCTGGCCTGCAGGCGGTCTGCTGCTCTCTGAATGTTTTTTTTTTTCAAAATGACTTGTAGACGCTTACGCAAGACTCTCGTTAGCACTGTGCCCAAAAACGAGAGGTGGGTGATAATACCTATTGGCAGTTTTTGCGTTGTGAACATTGTCTCTTTTTTCATATTTGGCACCTAAACACCTGATTAGCTCAACAAGCAAGTGCATACACTAGCATCACACTCGCCACCAACATTGTGTAACGACAAGATGCTCTTCAGTGGGGGCTAGAAATTGCTCTCTGAGCCTCGCTCAACGATGGTTCTCCCAGTAGCGCTACAGAGCATACGGTAGTGATCAAAGGAAGAAGACGTGACACGGTTTGATCTTTATGTTCAGATTGAAACCTTTGCGATGTAGGGAGTTTGAAAAACTCCGATCACTGCCGTAGTCGAGATTGCTGGACGGATATCAGTAAGATCGGACTTAGGTCCGGAAGGCATAGGAACCCTAGTAAGCGGGCTTTAATTATTTTACAAAGTTTCTGGTCTGCAAACTTTTTTAATCAACTTGAGGAAACCAATCATCAATGATATGGCATTAAAACGTCAACTTGACCAAAAGCGGAAGAAAGATCCCCTTTTTCTAAATTTAGTGAAGTTATATACGATACGAATCAAGGAGTTCCAAAGCTTATTTGATTAATCACCTTACTTACCCTGATCGTAAAACAGATCAGACAGACAGACAGACAGACAGACAGACAGACAGACAGACAGACAGACAGACAGACAAACAAGCAGGCAGGAGGAGATACAGACCCACAGACGGACAGCGAGGCAGACATGCAGTTAGTCAGACAGAAAGTCAGTCAGACAGAGACAGAACGAAAACAACAAGAGAATAGCAGACAAACATAAGTGTGATGAACACCCAGACGCATCATCAATCGGGCAAATGGGTTCCAGACGGACAGAAATCAACTCCTTGTTCGGTCATAGATGATACCTACGGCCGCTCTGATCGAACCAAACGATTGTCCGTGTACATAGACGTTCATATGAATTGAAAGGGTTTCGTAAGTCAGTTGCAAGTATGGCTGGCGCATTACGATTGGTACCAGAAAGCCCACTCACGCCTATATTTCTTCTATTACTTCATCTATTTCATATATTTTTTATGCAAATTGGGCAAATGTTGGATGATGAAGATTAGCGCATTAACGAGTCTTATTAATAACCGCAGTATAGAATACATGTTCTAACTTACAAGTAGCTGCACTATATGCACCACAGATCTCTGCCATGCCTTTTTCTGCACCAGTTCCAATTAACTCTGCCTATTGCAACAGTATTTAAGCCATTCTGAGACTGACTTAAGATGGCTTCTCAAGACTTGCATCAAAATTTTTATTGAAACAGCTTCAAGTTTAAGTTTAAATTTGCTGTCATTTGAGAACATGATTAAGCAGACTTTAGTGGCATTTACTGGAGTTGCATTTTCCCTCCCCCTTACTTTCATACAATGCAAATGGGAAACTAACCATCCAACAGTTTCATATTTAAAGCTTATATCCTCTTTTTAGTGAACTTGATACTGGTCTCTCTGACAGGTTCCAATGAAATAACCTGAAAGTTCATCACGCACAGGCAGGCCTCGAGCGAAATCAGAGCTATTCTTTATATTATGTGGCATTCCATCCCGCATCCCGTGTAACCAAGCAACTTTGCCAAAATGCCGGCTTGACGATCTTCGGTGGGGGGAGGGTTTGATTCCCTTCTACTATTCACTGTGACAACAAATTGGCTACTTCCCTTTAATTTTACAAGCGCGTAAATAGGGTTCGCTTAAAATTAAAAAATCACATTCATTTGCCTTTTATGAAAACGATTCATGCCAACTCAGTTATGGTCGAGTGCTAATAATATAAATACCAAGTCACGACGATTGTGTTGCTACATTTACCCAAGTTCAACTTACTTTTTTAACTGCCTTCAATTGATTGTCGAGTTCTTAAACATACCAGCTGCTTCGCTAATCGGTCAGTGTGGAGAGAACCTTCTCGCTTTTGGGCGCAGAAGCAGAATTAAAAGTCGCTTGCTGCTAGCTAGTTTTCATGTCGGGTGTCGAAAGATTTGTTTCTCCATTTTTTTTCCACAGGGTATGGAGAGAAGTCAGGAAGGTTTGACTCGTTTGTTTCGTGTGGAGCATAGGCGGCCGGCTAGAGTTGGTGATCTGGCGCAGATGATTCCTTTAGTGTTGTAGCAGATGTACAGTAAAATCTCAGCCTGCACTAGCAGCCTCATACCAAGAGATTTCACTCTCCTATCAGTGGAGAACAGTTCATGTACAGAGGAAAAAAGACGATTATGATTCACAGGGGTTAACCGGTCACTGTATTCGTCAATCTATGAAAGATTAACGCAAAATAATGATAATGCATGCATTAGAATCAGTCTATGACGCCAACAGCATCACATCGATTACGGAAGATAAAACCAAAATTTGTATGTAAAATACATCCAACTAGCTAGCGGAAAGCTAAAGACCAAATAAGCAAGCTGGAGACACTTGCAATACTAACACATCGCTGGCGCATTGGAGCTTGGTGGTGAATCCCTGAAATTCGCTCAATCAGTTGATCGCTCCTTACTCCATCATCCTTTACTTCTTGCCCACTTGAGTTCGATTAAATTACTTGAAAAACTACTTGGAAAGAAAATTCCAACATTTCCTAACTTTTTGAAATGTTTCTTCCGTTCTTAAATTTTTTTTTTTTTTTATCGCTAATCCTCCATCGTTTTCCGCTGGCAAGGCGTTCTCATTTGAAAGCTGTCATAAATTAGTTTCCGAGTCTTCCCAGCTCCAGAAGTCTCCCACATTTCCACTGATCGAGTCTTTCTCACTGCAATTATTTAGGAGTTTCATTTATTGGAAGTCAACTTTCGTATTACTATTGTCTTATTCTGATTTTTTTTTTCTATTTTCTCTGCATTCAGCGCTGAATTATGACTAGGTGAGGCTCTAGGTCAAATTTTTTTTGGAGGGCTCCGGTTGAAATTGAACCCTAGATCCAACCATAACATGCACTATAAGTCCATGTTATGGTTTCCATATATCCCATCAGTCAGTGGGTCACTAGGGGGTGCGGGGAGGTGAAGACCGCACCGAGATGACACCATCGCAGGTGATGACAACAAATCCTCATCGAAATTACAAATAGATCTAGATTATGGTAGGGCTTTGTCACACATTGAATGTGTGACATTGTTTTGCTGTGTTTTAAAGAATCCCTGTAGAGTGTACGCAAATATCGTTACCAAATTATGAGCGATCTATTTCATCGAATCTGTTTGTGTAATGTTCAGAACTAATCATCCATCTTACAAACCAACTGCTGATGAATCTGGCATGTTGAAGTATGGCTTACATGGTGCACTTAAACCTTCGAAGATGCACAGAATCGACGTTTTAAGAAGTTTGCAGCTATTGAGTCGCCATCTCACGGGAAGCTTAGAAGGTCACGGATGGGAGAATTTCATGCCACCTTTCACGTCTAGCCATTAATGTAGCACCATAACGTAAGCCGTCTTAATATGTTATTTCAGTTTCATTTTATTTTAGACTGGAAGGCATTTAAGACTAGAGACCGACCGAAATTCGGTTTCGGTTTCGGTTTCGGCGCCGAAAGTCGCAAAATACCTAGTTTCGGTAAAA
>QQSS02072541.1:0-17545 GCA_003687565.2 Craspedacusta sowerbii
GGCTAAAATATAGTTCTCTAAGAGTACTCGCATTAACGAATTTTCGCATTTTCGCAAGGAGACCAATTGCTTTATTCGATTTTTTTTAGCAATCTCTGTAATGTGCGGCGTCCAGGTAAGTGAGGAATCGATTAACACGCCAAGGTAATTTACACGGTCTAATAAAAAGATTCGCTTACCTCCAAAATTCGCTGTGAGCCTAATTTCCGTCTTTTTAGCACGCGGTTTAAAAAAGACGAGTTCCGTCTTTTTTGCGTTTAGTGACAAGCGCTTGGCGCAAAGCCAGTCAAAGACGTTTCGCAGTTCTTGGGACAAAGATTTACGCAAAGCTTTTAGCGACACTTGACTAAGTAAGATATTCGTATCATCTTCTATAGACATAGAGATATTTCATTGCGAATTTCAAACACTGGTATTTAAATTGAAATTAAATCATAAATTCAAACACGCTATACTTGGGATAAGCTCTCTTTACATGAGACTTCAGATTGGCCAAGCTGGTGGCCTGTGGTTGGAGAATCTTGTATTTTGACTGGGAAAAAAAGACATTAGGAGGAGAAAGATCTTTTGTGAAGTGCATCTTCAAAAGCTAAACAAAAGAAGCATCAAGATGGGGCTAGTGATTGAAGCCACCACCACTCAGCTCTAGCTGAATACTATCACCAGGAGCAGCCTTAACACTAGAAGTTGCAGTCGAAGTCACCAAGAACCAGAATCAGCAGTAGCCATAGAGGGTGAAAATGGCATTTTGCGGAATCCGGATATGGCCCCTGCCCCGGGGAACGGAAAAGGTTGGTGTCTGCTGGAGTGAACACTTGTTAGAAGCACAAATTAGAACTAAGGCCAGCGCAATTCAAGGTTGCACACTGAAACACGACTGGCTGGCTGGGTGGTGGGATAGCGGTGAGAGATGTGGTTGCTAAATATTGGAAAACACTACTAGTAATAGTCCCAAATTCAACAGAAAATTTCACCTTTTAATAAAAAAACCTTCCTTACAACACTTCCCATCTAATGTTCGATTTGTTTGCAAAATAGTGTTCTCCTTAAAAGCACAATTAGGGCTTAAGGGAATTTTTTATTCAAAAATAAAGTCTTATCTGGCGAAGGTGGAGAATACATGGCCAGCATCCAATCAGAGATCTGATCCTAATCCGCTCGGTTCCGTTCTAGGGGATAGGTTCAACACAACACAGCAGCAACAGTCCAAGATGAGAAAGTGCTGGACAAAAATAGCGCTTTTAAATGTAACGGGCTTGGTACCCAATTTTTAAATAGCTTTAAAGAGTTAATCGAAAAATTCTTGCAAGTTAACTCCGTTAGCTGTCAAGTCCGCTAGATATGAAAAAGATAACGGACCGGTATTCGAGAGTGCTCGTCAAATTTTTAGGTTGTGGTCTAAACGGCTAGGACCAGATGGCTGCCTGCTCATTAAACCAAACCCAACGGTTGCTTGTTAAAAAGCCCGTACCGCACTGCCTAATCGGAATGTTGTTACTGTTCTGGCATGCAATGGCAATATGTTGTGAAGTGCTATTCGTCGGAATGTGGTAGAAAATGAAAGGTCATATGAAATGGTTCATGAAAAGAAACTGGCGAAACTAACGGGATCCAGAGCACTTCAATATACACTGGAAGATGCCATTTCTAACCTGTCATCTTACACCTTAACAAGAGACGGGAGTGACATTTTAGAATTATTGTTTTAATCTGCGGTGTTACCTATAAGTTTACTTGTGCTGGCTGTAATGCCAGTGATATTGAAGGAGCCTCCAGACATTTTTCAACATGAGTCCTAGAACATTTAGGCAAGGACAAAGCCTCGCCTAAAGACATAGGAAGTCATTGCAAGAATGCATGTGCTCAGAAATGTGTTTTTCCATTTTAGATCAGGCCCCGACTGACTTCCAGGAAGCTAAAGAAAGCTATGTTTATCAAATGAGAACGTCCTAACCTTAACACCCAAGTTAGCCACCTGACTCTAACTTTATCTGTCTGGTCCGTCTCTTCTCCATCGGCCTATTTTTTTTTCTCCTTACTTTTTCCCCTAGCTTTCCCTGTTAAGGTAATACCATAACAGTTTAATGGATTGTCACTTCCTGTGATTTGCTGGTAGAGTTATTTATTTCTCCTGCGTGCATTGGGTTTACCGTGTAAGTGGTTTTAAAAATGTTCTTTCTATGGACAATTGGTGCAGTCACACCTATTCTGTGTAAATGTCCTTGTGAAGTCTTTTTTTGTGTTGAAAATGACAGTGGCTGATATAGCAGATTTTTGCGTTCTTGTGGATTTAAAATTTGCATTCACTATAAGGCTATAAAAAGGCCTAACACAGAATTCAAATCCGGACTCTCCGTTGTGGGACAGCACAAATGACCACCAAAATCCTGGCGTGCGCGTCGTTATCCAGGCTTGGTTAGAACTTCAGAGAATAATGAAATTCAAGTAGTTGCCTGAAGCGCCACCTTCAAGATCACTGTGTTTCTCGATAACCAGCAGTTTGAATACTCTTTTAATGGAATAGATGGTTCCAGGAGTCCTTGGATAAATGTGTGGCAAACTGGGAGTTTTTTTGGCAAATCACTCAAAATGCTGCATTTCTGTAAAATGTTATATTGTTATACGTATATAAGACAAGAGCCAGCACTCCCAAGGGTTCCAATATAGACCATTGAGGAGTTGCAGCTAACATGGTCAATCTTGGTTCATTAAAAGGTAAATAGGCAGTGAAGCAAGTCGGTGAAAACAAGTTAGAAGGAAGGAGATTATAATTAGAAGAATATATAATCTGTATGGGAAGGCAGGTGATTGACTTTGGTGTTGAGCAAACGTTTCAGCTAATGAAAATTCCTAGCCCTATTTAGCTTCCTCAGGAAATCAGTTTAGTGGGCACATGATCAAGAATAGCGAAGCACTCGATCATTTGTGCTTTTGTGCTCCTGGCTATCATGTATGCTTTGTTCTGGCAACCCAAATTTTCCTGCCAGCAAAGGGCTGTTGCTTAGGCTAGCCGCATGGGACACATAGCAAAGGAAGTTTACCTTGAGCATCATTTCAATGATTGTAAGAGTTGGGCGAAGATGGGATGTTTGAGGGCTGAGAGATAAATTAAAGCTGTTTCATCTACTAGAAATATGCAACTGTATATATACATTTAAAACAGTAATATCTTGGTATTGGTACCTGTAACCACGTTGTGATTATCCTCTGAACTGATTGTTTCACAGCTATTCAAACTGTTGGTGCTATGTGGCCATTTTGTTTGTAAAGTAAGTCCTTAGTATGTATTGGAGATGGTGTGTTTAGATGCTTCTTGCAGTATGAAGATTGCCGATGTTTGAGGGATAGTCTTTCATGTGGTGATTGATTTGATGAAGTATTGTTATCTATAAAAAGCTTTCATAAAGTTTGTTGCCTATTATCGATAATTAGGTTAGCCCTGACATTACATTGTTGAAGAAATTTGTCTTGTGAATGCTGGAAGTAGGGCACAAAATGTATCGCTGGTCTTAAATATGACTTAAATTTGGTAAGATATTTTTGGTTGTTTGATTATTTTGTTTTTATGATGTGAAATATACCTGTTATCTTGCAACTTGAAGATTAATTATCCGAAGGCATGGATGTAATATCACAATGGGAAGTGACCTCACTACGGCCATGTCTGAAGTAAATGATATAGGTGCTGCTCTGAAGGCTCGCATTGAGCGGAACAGGCAAAGGGCACTTCTTTTGAGGTCAGCTCGTATAGCAAGCCACCCTTATGCCAAGGAGGCATGTGTTGTCAGAGCAGAGTCATTATCAGGATCATCTAGGGCAATCGATTCTGGCGCTGGCTTCTTCATTGAACCTGAGGAGGATAAAGTCGATTCTGTTCCATTAACCCTGAATTCTGAGGATGATACAGGTTAGTTTTCTTTTTAATTTTTAGCTAGCTGCATAAGGTTCTG
The DNA here is from genome assembly GCA_003687565.2 of Craspedacusta sowerbii. NCBI lineage: Eukaryota > Metazoa > Cnidaria > Hydrozoa > Limnomedusae > Olindiidae > Craspedacusta > Craspedacusta sowerbii. Next base: position 3,951 of record QQSS02072541.1, read on the forward strand.
ACTTTGTTGTCTAACCGCAGAAGGTTTTGAAATTAAGAAATTGATGGTTGTAAGCATGTAGATTTTTTTTATAGCTATCATTAGATTTTGCTGTTTTTGAAGCTGATTTGTGGGACATAATGTTATTCATAATATGGATTTTGTCTTCATAATCAATTTTTGGTGATTTTGTGTCGATATCAGCACTTATAGTTAAGTCTTTTATGAGTTTGCACACATGTAAATGTCTACAATTTCAGCACCAATTATTGATGGCAGTGAAGGTGTGTGCAGAGTTTGTTTGGCCAGATTTTCTGATTCATATTTCATCAAGCATTTTGATGAACCTATTTGCGACGGATGCAGGTAAGCTTTTTTTCATTTGTTTTGCTATTATGTTGTATTAGGAAGATTTTTATTTTTAGGTATTAAGTTTCACTTATGATGGATACCAAACTATATCATTAGTAACTTTGTACTGGCATGCGAAATGACATCTATTCCAATTCCTATTATTTTAGGGTGTTCTGTAAAATCGGGTATGTGTTTCCCTATAAGAGTGTGTATGTATAGTATATGTTATGCACAACTATCCTAGATGGTATGCTATGGTAAATCGTATGTGCATATATATATATTTGTAAGTCTATGAACTTATAATTGTAAGTTAAGCCTAATATCTAAATGATATACCAATACCTCTTTTACCAAATGAACATTGTACAGCAGTTAACGTTACATATGTGGAGGACAGTCTTTGCTTGCTAGGCTTTCTTTGTGGGTAAATCCATGATTTCATTTAAGGTCGAAAGTCCAAGCAGCTAATGTAGATTTGGCTCAGTAACAGAAAGTAAGGTTTCTATGATAAAATTGATGCTGTTGGGATGAGCTGGCCATCTAGAACCCACCCTCGCAATCCTGTTTCTTTGGGACGTTCTATTGTGTCGTTCGTAGCAATGAGGCGGCTGAAATGTTTCACAATTTTATTAAATAATGCGCATCTTCCCAGCATTTAATAACATATGAGACTACTTTTCATGTTTGCTTGTCATTTCTTGATCTCCTCATGTGAAACTCTAAGTGTTTGCAATACAATATTGTTGACTGCATCAATATTCTATTTTTAGACCGCCTTTGTTGTGAAGTGGATTTCTTTACTGTCTCTAATGTTGAGTGTTCTATTTAAGTAGTTAATGAGAATTTTTCAGGAAAGTGGTTAAATTGCATCGCAGCAATTTGTTAAGTGACTCAGTCCTCGGAATGCTAAGCATCTAGTGCCAAGAATAAGGGTATATCAACTTTTAATTGCATTAACATAGGTTAATGTTTAATCTCACTCAAGCTTGATTGACACAAGTTGTGCGCAGGCTTTTTTTGGTCTTACCAACAGACGGCTTGGAACTAGATTCTGGGCTTCTTTACGAAGAAAAATGTACAACCGCATATCCTCGGCCTTGAGGTAGTCGCCTTATTATTTAGAGGTATATGATCACGAAACAGAAGCGGTTTATATTTGGGAGGAAAATCTATGTTGCGTATAGTTTAACCCGCCATTCACTCCTTTGCGACTGTGTGTGTGTGTGTGTGTGTGTGTGTGCGTGTGTGTGTGGATGGATGGATGGATGGATGGATGAATGGATGGATGGATGGATGGATGGATGGATGGATGGATGGATGGATGGATGGATGGATGGATGAATGGAAGAATGGTGTGTTTATGCAGTGTCGGTAGTTCGTATGTTTTGAGCAGGTTTCTCAGTATTGAAGTTCAGCGATTTAAAATGATCGTAGGAAATTTTTAATATGGCGATGTCCGGATGATTCAAAGCTTCGTGAAGGCAAGAGTTGTCACTTTAAGCCTATCTTTTTTATTTGGGTACCTTTTGATCCTAAAACGATGCATGAGTAACTAAACTAGTGAAAATCACAATGTTTCTGTAAGAGCTGCCTCCTCAGCAATGGATTCATGCTAGCCAGAAGTTAGATTTGTGTTAGAAGCTTTAGCCTTTTTTTCCGGTCACCTTTCCTGCTGTAAAAGAATTATTGTCTTTTTGCATAATGTGTATCATGAAATTTGCTGCTTGCGCCTCATTTAAGCACATTAGCCTTGCACACTTCATAATTTTAGGTAGCTTTTTGCTACTTTGACTTTGCAGGGATAAGGACAAAGATTTGCTTATAACCAAAACCGATGCTAAGCAAGTAAGTACAAATTTTTAAGCAGAGTCGGCAGTGTAGCTTATTGTTATTCTTTTGTTTTAAGAAACTCCTCTTTTTCGACAAAAGACAGAATAAGTAAATTAAATAGAATCATGTAAGACAACAACAACAACAACAACCTCAACAACAACAACAACAACAAGAGCAACAACAACAACAACAGCAAGAGGAACGACAGCAGCATCAGCTATATATATATATATATATATATATATATATATTTTAAACTTCATATATTTTTCAATTTTTGCCACGACACATTCTGTAGACCTCGGCACCACTCACTATTCTAGGCATGGTGCCTCGGATGATGCCATCTTGGACATCGCATTGTTTAGTCAAACTTTCACAGCCTGGCAGTGACGTACACGTCACCTCACATGCTTTATCGACTCCGACAAGTCCGTTCGTAATTACTCCTGTAATTACGCCGCAGAGCGGTACTCATTTTAACGACCCCGAGGGGATGTATGCCTGAGTCGGACACGGCCGGACCGGGGTTTGAACCCTCACCGCTCGAAGGCCTCGCTTGGGAGACGAGCGCGTTATCCACGCGGCCACGCGGCCTATATATATATATATTTATATGTATGTATGTATATATGTATATGTAATCTCAAATCGTAGACTTTTTGTTAGATTCCAGGTAAGCATAGCTATATACAACGGAGGACTTAGTCTCGTACGCTATGTTATTTGTTTGTTGTGTATTATTTTTCGTTGTTATTTCCTTATTTCTGAATTGTAACTATAGCAAACTCGAAGTTTATATTTGATGGTAAGCGCAATTGTGTGCGTTGTATGCATGAATTGTATGCGTGTTTCGTTTTGTTTTGTAGCTGTACTGTTTGAAAGATTGTGATCTCGATCTCCGAGAACCTGCCCTTAAATTTGTGGTTAAGAAAAACCCTCACAATGACCGATGGGGTGACATGAAACTTTACTTCAAGGAGCATGTGAGTGTTCACCTTTATAGAAACTGCTTTGAATTTTTGCTGAATTAGAAATTGTAAGCACTAGCGAACTAGGATAATGAGTAAATTTGTGAGTTTAATAGTATCGATCGCGCTGGATATTAAGCGAAGCTTTTTACTTTCTCGCGCTTTCTTTGTAATGCTGTGGAGGGTCGCTAGTCGTACGCTTAGAAGAATACCACGTGACTTGGACATGGGAGATGGTTTGCCCGTACCACTAATAGGGAATTGAATCAAAGACATTCGTGAAGCCGTGCTTTATGACGGCTTAGAATATATCTGCTCACAAGGTACGTAAGCGAGCTATACAGATATGGGGAGGCGAAGACCGTATTGAAACGGAAAAGGAAAGTCGCGAGGAAAAGAAGGAGAAGCTGAAACAGAAAAAGTTCACAAGGAAAATAAATGGTATGTCTTTGAATTTTTAGATTTTTAGAGCGGTTTTGTCTATGGCGGGTTATGTCCGTGCCTGATCTTGATTTTTCGTTATAAGTTAACCCTGAATAAGATGTCTCACAATTGCGTTCTGTTTATTTTCAAAACGGCTTTCTGTTCACCAATATGGCCTTCTATTGACTAACATGGTAGAGTGCTCTTGTTTGCGTCGTAACTAGAGAATGACCGGTGATATTTTCCAAGGACTATTTCTGTGGTTTTGCTGTTGTACGGCTATTGGTTTCCAATGTGTGTTTCGCCGGAATTCGGCAGGCAATTCAAGGGTAGGCTTAAATATTAGTAAAATAGTAATTTTCTTGACTGGTGGTAAATTCAGAAAAGCCAGTAAACCACATATTAATTCTAAGTTTGTGCTAGGTCGTGTTGCCTTGTAAGCCATGCACTTTTGAGAATTTTTTGCAGATGCAATTCTGCCGGTGGCTGAAAATCAGGGTCGAGAACATTTTGCGTTGCGTGCTTAATGGTTAGTATATCCGAGATGTCATTGCATAAGTGAAGTTAGGTAGTGACATCGCTGTTGAAAGGAAACCCTGGAGGCGCTGTGTAGCATTGGGACTGCTATAAAGCTCTTGCGCTGTGTCTAGACTTGCGTCGCGCCGTCCGGACTAGCATTTGGCACAAGGACCTGTCCAAGCACGTGCATGAGTACGACCCCGACACGGAGACGTACGACGAGCAAGCCGACACGTACAGCAAGCGGTGCAAGAGCTGTGATCACGTCTTGACGTATGAGAAGATGTGAGCCGGAAGATGCTTTGAATCGCTTCCAGTCAGATCATGTGCGAGAAGTGGAAGTGGACGCACTTCTGCCGTGACATGATTGCATATGCAAACACTTGATGAACAGTGCTTCTCTGCTGTCCAATATGCCGCGCACCCTTCTAACCAACTAGAAAGTAGCAAACGACCTTGAACTGTCATGTTGCCTCTCTCTGTCTCTTTTTGTGAAGCACCATGTTACAGGAGTTGTTTTCCTTCAAGTTCTTTGAAAGTTTTGTACTCTGTTTGTTTATGAGTTTAGAAAACGTAGAAACGCGGAAACTCGAGAGAGAGAGAGAGAGAGAGAGAGAGAGAGTGAGAGAGAGAGTGTGTGTGTGTGTGTGTGTGAAGAGAGAAACGGAATTTATTTACTGCGGATGAGGACGTTCATAACCATACACGCTCAAGCGAGTCACGCAAGTCTTCCTTGTAGAGTTTTTGTTCTCAAGACATGACTGGGTGTAAGTGCGGCTTAAAGCATTTAGTGCATTGGTGTGGGTTTTTGGTTTAAAACCTCTTGGGTCCCCATGCAACCTTGATTCTTGCCAATGCGTGCCTGTACTCTTTCTGCTGATTCCGTTTTCGAATCCCATGAAAATGGACTGTTGTCGACATTTGCAGGCGTTTGATACAGGTCTAATTTCAAAAAAATCAAAAATCACTATACTACACAAGCTACGACTACACTAAACTACACGAGCTATACTACCATATGCTACACAAGGTACGTGACACTGCTACGCAAGCTACAATACACTATACTATGCACGCTACACCACTATGCTACGAACACAAACTACCGGTACACTATGCTGCACAAGCTACAACTTCACTATGCTACACTACTCTTTGCTACACAATCTACGATTACGCTATACTACACATGCTACACTTACCTATACAAGACAAGCTACGATTACACTATACTATATGTGCTACACTACTCTATACTACACAAGCTACGATTGCACTACAATGCACAAGCTACGAGTACGCCATTCTTCAAGCTACGACTACAATTCTACGCTACTCTGTACTATACAAGCTACACAACGCTATAAAAAACGAGCTACGACTACACTATGCTACACATGCTTCACTACGCTATACTCCGCTAGTTGTGACTCCACAAGGTACACGACACGACTGCAATTCGACTGGCCAGGCTTGAACACGTCGACGAGGGTAGCTTCTTACTTTCGTCAAATTTAGGGTTAAAAGCATCCGCTTGTTTCGCATTGCTTGCATTGTGTCGTTGCCAGCCATCACTGTTGCAAATATAATGTAAGATTGTGCGCAGGTAATTACGATATGGCACTTGTTTAGGATCTGATGTGCCTAGCAAGAGCGCTCATTATGTAAGTAATGAGTAAACATGAGCAGTGATTGCGAAGGGAATTGTGCATAAATAAGGAGCAACAAAGGAAGTTAATGAAGCCATTAGTACCAAGTTAAAGATACCAGCTCGAACTTTACTGCAATCCTACACATAAACAGGTGCTGTCAACAGAAAATGGTCGTCGTATATTTTTCCCTTGTAAAGCTATTCGACTTCATGCTCAGGCATGGATACTGCTTTTAACTGCGAAGGAAGATCTTTGTCTATTCAAGGCAGTCGCTATTATCCTCGCGGTAGTTGGCTTGCTGTACCGATAGGAATCGCTGGCCAACGAGTATGTCTCGCTTCAATCCAGGAGCAGATTGTGGAAATAGCCTTTTCATGCATCATGATCATTATGACCTATCTGTTAACTCCTGCGCTTTCAAGTTCTTGCCTTAACACTAGGATTTGTGTTCACCCTCGCTTACATGTTATGCTGTGAGTAGAGCAGTGTATTGCATTGTAGAGTAAGCAGACCTTCTATGCTGATCGTGTTCCGTTCGTTCGACTTCTGGTTCTGTTTTATATTCGCAAGTTTCCCGTGTTATAGCAAAGTCAAGATATAATTAAGTTCAGCAACACCTGGACGAAATAAATGGACTACGTGCTATCGAGACAGACCTAGCTTGGTTCGAAATTGCAATTACGCTATCAAGACGATATGATCGTAACGCTTTCTCCAAAGTACTCATATGCTTCCAGATATTTTCCGCGAAAACAACTTCCTAATGCGATGACTTCGTTGAAGAACCAATATAACCATGAGACAAGGCTGCAGGGCAAATACAAGAAGGGGCAGCAAATGAGACCGCATAAGACAATGAAGGTCACACACCAACCTAGCACCAATATCGGCAAAATGTTATACCTACGTGAGGTGAAGGGGACGTTAAAGCTATTCAGCTACGGAGTGTGAGCTAGTAGAGAAAGCCCTGATAATTTCAACTTGAGATCTTCGAGTCGGTCGCGTATTACTTACGATTGGTTGAGTTACTTCATGCGTCGCTTGAGTGGTTTTTGCTCATCTGCTCAAGGTTTTTTTCTTTTCGCGACTGATGGCGTGTGAATCGCACTGCTGGCTTGTCGATCAAATTAAAAGCATTCAATGTGCTTGGAAATTTTATGATGTACAAATGCCTACGGGGTCATCCATGACCATTAAAGACGCGTAGGCTTCGTCTTAAACTATTCCAGTCGGATCTTAATTGAAGTGCCGCATCTGAACTTGTCAAATATTTAAAGGAACCCCTTCAATGGTTCACTGTTTCATGTCTCATGATCAAACCATCCAGGAAAATGACGGTCAAAGTGTTTTTGTATGCGGATGTATTGTTTAGTTCGTTATATTTCGCCAGAGAATAACCCATCAAGTCAAGAAAATTAAAACAAACATCGTATCAGCTATGGCGTTGTCAATAGTTGGAATTGTACTTTCGGTTATGGCATAGTTTTTCCAGAAAACCGAAGGCCTCTCGTGCTTGTTTGTTGTTAATTTTAAACTTCGTCGGTATTAGTCAAAATTATAAAACGGAGTTCAATGGGCAGTTCAATGGGCAGGGTACAAAAATCTAAGTTCAAAACGCAACACTGCAATTCTTGGAGCATGAAGCTTCTAGTGTTCTCATGGTGTGCTTGAGAAAGAGCTTAACGACTGCTCCTATGTACGTGAAACATATAAAAAAGAAGTGAAGAGTAGCATGAACTTGGAGAGATGCAACGAAGCCAGAATGCAGCTTCGCCACAATGGGATGCTCGCTCAAGAATTAAAAGGAAATTTCCCAGTTCTTGCTTAAACACTCCAAGCGTTGCACGTTGTTTAGCTGTGATGCCGATTGGATTAGACGATTCCAGGTAAGATGACATTGCTATGCAATCCTAAATCAGCCTTTCCGAGTGGCACATCTTACCTTGTCGCCAACATTGTTTAAGCCTGAACAACACCAAGCACATGAAGGCAACTTCGCAGCAAAGGCAGAAAGTTATAAAATGGAGTTAACAACAGGCGGAGAGGGGAATTTTAGAGTAGTTTAACTTGAAAAATTCTGAGCTAACTTGGCTACTAGCCATTCGATACAAAGGTAAAAAATACCCGTGAACTAGAGGACCAGATGAAGAAAACGTAACGAAATGTATTTGCCACAAACGAACACGTTCGGCCCCTGCAGGCATGAAGAAACCGTTGGTTCTGAAAGGCCTGTAGCAGAAAAGAGACTAAAAAATTCAATATGGAAATACGTGGTCGATTATACACTGACTCTAAGTAAGTTTTCTAAGTAGATTAGAGGTAGAATCAAAGTAAATAAGTTTGAGAGAGTCGATATTTCATTAGATTCTCCAAGGGGCCTGTCGTCTGATGCTAGGATACGCCTTTGGTCGCCTAGAGAGTAGATTTTGATTTCCAAAAGACTGAAGCAAAAACGAGTGAGAAAAGAAACAAACAAGCGGATGATCCCTCGCACAAAGGAAGTTGTCGAGAAACAAGAGAAGGCAGCTTGAAGAGTAAGCATGATTTACTTTAAATATTTTTGAACTCTATGTTACCACACAATAAAAGAAAGTCACTTTTTAACACAAACAACGCATATACATATATACAGCTTCCTCATAATGCTGCTTTGTAGTAACATGCAAATGGCAAATCAAATCGAAACACATTCATCGGCTTTTTTGTTTAATGTTATTGTTTTACTGGTTTCAAGTGCCTTTGGCACAGAATGGTGTCTTTGAGCAACGTACTCAAATCCTTATAACGGAATGAATAATACAAGATTAGCTTTCACTTGCTTTCCGATTTTAACAAGCCAGACACTCAACCTAAAACTTCTGTATTTGCAGTAAAACGGAAGCAATTCAGAAAGATCTAGATCACTAAGTATTCTTAAGCACACAACGTAAATAAATAAATATCGATACTTAATCACTAACTAGTAACGAAAGCACAGCTCCTTCGCTAAATATGTGCTTAGTTAAGACCGCGTGGGAACGAATCTACCAGCATCTTATTACTGGAGACAGACTTTCTGACGCACTTTTAGCATGCCGGCAGTTTCAATCGTTAGGACTAATTGCTCAATTCCGCTTCTGCGAAATATCTGCGACAGATCAGTGTTAGAACATAAAAGCAAATGAAAAGGATTAGTATTAAATCATTATCAAACAGTTCAGCTTCGCTCTCTATACGTCAGGCATTCATATTTAAAATCCTTGATGTCAGAACAATAAAAATGTTTCTACCTAATCTGATAATCTCACACTATTCGTAACTAGAAACTATTAAATAATATCAACCATGCAAATAGGGAATTTTTTCGGAATGCACAAATTGTGGAACAATAATTATTCTTATGCTAAACTGCGCATGCGCTAGCCATTCCACAGCAATATTCATAGCGATCCTTAACGCATGATTGAAGGGCTTTGAATTTTAGTGCAAGCGATAAATAAATCCAGCACATTTTAGTATTTAACGTTTGGCGGTTGTTGGCCCGACAAACTTTTGTTCAATCTTTCATTCTGGCGTGGCATCCCCATTCAATGTTCCTGATTGTTTCATGAAGTCCTTTTGCTTGGGGTAAAGATGATAAGGTTCGGTCTATTTTGATTTGAGCTGTGGATTCACCTGTGATGAGTGAACAAACTCAATTTTAATTGTCTAGGCTTTGAAGTCGGAGCGAAGGTCTTTTTTCTCTAGTGGCAATTACGAACTCGCACATCAAGACAAACTATCAGGTGGCTTCGAGGATCAACCCAAAATATCTGGCTCATCTCTCACATTCACTGTTGTTGCTTTTCTCAAAAGGTTTTGACAAAAAGAGCAACATTGCCTTTCTCCTTTTTCTGTCTTGCAGAAATGCGCTGACTTCTCGGTCGCCAAAAGCATGCTGCAAGCCCAGGTGGGAAGAAGATCGGTCGGCATGTCGCAGGAGTCTGGGCTATCCTCCGAATCTAAAATAAATCATAATAACTATAATATAAGTAATTAAAAGAAATAATCTGAATCCAAAATAAATTATAATAATTATAATAATAAATAATAAAAATAAATAATCCGAATGTAAAATAAATCATAATAATTATAAGATAATAATTATATAATCATATAATTATAATAGTTTATTAATATTGTAATATAATCATAATAATTATAATAATGAAATAATTAAAATAAAAAGTCCGAATCTAAAATAAAAGAATGGAGAACCGATTTCCGTGGACAAAGATTATATATCAATGTCCGTTAGTCGCGCTGGGGGTATTCCACTAGGCGAACTCAGACATTTGTTTTAGCAGCTAAGTGTGGGTCCACGAAGAATCAGGTCACTGCAGGTAAGACACAGGGGTCGAAGAACGGAATGACCAGCAGTTTCATTCTTACGACGAAGCGCTGCTTTAGAGACCTTAGCAAACAAGAAACCTTGATCAGTAGTGCGTCCAACTTACATGCTTGCAAGAAAGTCGTTATTTTATTTATATCTTTTCCGTGTACTTATATCTGATAAAGAGCCTCTAAATTGTGGCAGTTTTACCATGCTGAGGCTTACCAATTTGAAGCATTTTGAAAATGTCATGGTCACAAAATAGTATTTTTGTAAACACTAATTGAACAAATTCATTTGCCACCAGGATAGCTAATCAAGTTGTATAAGTTTTCAAGCAGTTTAGATGATTAGGATTCCTAAAGTGGCGACATTATACAGGAAATCGGTTGACTCAACATGATGTCACATACTTAGCCTTAATTTATTTAAGCATGTGATTAGTAAAGCCTGACCTTAGAAAGTTCTATAGCCAGGTGATATGTTAAAGCATTAGGTCTATCTGAATCACCTGCAGTAGGTTCGCGTTGACTGTTCCTTAGCCTCGCCCGTCTCGGGGCTCTGACGGCGACCCTTGACGATACAACTTGGATGCCCAATGTCGCAGTGTCTCCACCTGAGCTGGTTCCGCTCGATATGTTCCCTGTGTGCGACCCGTTGCATGCGATGATGGAACAGTGCTGGGCGAAGCTGGGCATGGTAAGCGGATCGCATTGGTCGTTATGGGTCTTCATAGATTGCACTTCACGACAGACAACTGATCGAACTTGCGTACCCCCTCCACAAGTCTTTGAACACTAAGAACAATCGATGTAACAGAGTGCAAGGCCAGATGAGATAGCGGTAAATACGTTTACATAAAGAAACACGTCATGAAATTCCAATGTGCTGTACTTTCTACATCGACGAGTGTTTGCACGAAGTCTTAAAGTTTGGGGTGTTAGAGTTCTGGATTGCTACACCTGCAGATATGACATGTTTCATGAAAATCAGTGCGTCTTGAAGGTATGCGCAGCGTGTCTACAGTTGAATTATTTGAAAAAAGTGTACGCTTCATTGTTATAAATAGTGTGCATGATTTAGTTTATGCTAGTTGGAAATGGTTAATGATTAACAAAATATGTCCTCAAAATTGAAAAACGTTGTCTTTATTCTTAAAATAGTTTCAGACTTAGTTATTCTTCAAAAAACCTTTAGAAAAAACTATTAGTTGATGTTGATCGACACACTGTTAAGTAAAATCTTATTCCTTCGGAATTAGAATTCTTGCCTAGCTTCGGAAAAGTCAGAACTGTATAATACCGCAATGCGCAGATCGAAGCAAAATCAAATGATTACATAAAAAATTTCAAGGCTGAAGCACAATAATGAAATCACAGATAAAAGTACGAAGTTATACTTGAAAAAAAAAATTAGAACGTTTATCAAGAAATCGAAGAATTTTAATAACCATGGTATAAGCTAGCGATGGCCACATGACTAGACGTGAACGGAAAAACTTATGTTATGTAAAATCTTATGTCACTTTCGCTTTGTTCCTGAAATACGAAGTGCTGCCTCCTGCATGGTTTCTCATGACAATAATTTTCTTTACCGCTGACCACGCTTCAGCCATCCACTTGTATTCGCAGTCCGGAGAATGGCATGGCCGCGCCACGCCGGGCTTCGATGACCCCAAGCACGCTCCGGCCACCGGACATGTTACCGACCGATACATGTGACCCGGTTGTCCGCATTTGGCCCGACACTAAAGAAAGAAGAATAACATAGCAAGTAACTATGCGTCAATACGTGAACTATGTAGCATACCAACGAGTGAAGCCACTTGCTTGCTTGCTACTCGATCCCGCAATTCGTACGGGGAATAATAACTGGTAGAGTATGAGATTCTGCAGTCAAAATTCTTTTCGTACGGGACATAATCACTGGCAGAATATGAGATTCGGTTGTCAAAGTTCTTTTGAGGACGACCTTGAAGTTTGTATTTCTTGTTTTTACGAATCTCATCACAAATAAACAAGAGGAACGGATGCTGAATCACGCACAAACTATTTGAAATCTCATCTTTTACCTGACTCCACGAACCGACTCTCCAGCTTAAGAAGCACGACTTGAGCACGCAGGTTTGGATATGAACGGGTTTCTCTTCAACGGGGCAACCGTCAGTTAAGTTCTTCCAACTGCCATCGGGCAACTGCTCCTTGCAAAAAACATTACGCTTCATTCGACCCAGTCCACACGACTGACTGCAAGGCCCCCATGGTGTAACGAACCAGCTAGTCAGATACAAAGTAACCAAAGAAACCGAATCAGAACATTGCTAGAGCATCAGAACAAGTCTCTAGCATGTACTTAAGTGCCACTCCTAGTACCGGATCTACAAGGCAAAATCGACCACTCATCTTACAATTGAGCCAGAGAACTCAAGGCGCTGTGATGAGCGACTTCTTTTGTCTATGTTTTGTACAGGTGGAATGCAAGTCTTGGTCTCTAGCGTGAATTTAAGTGCCGGACTAAGGGGAATACCAGTACGTAAGCTATGTCTTGGAAATTTGATTTTCTTTTTGATTTAAGGTACAATGCTTGACTCGTTCACGAACTATGGGATAGATCAATTGACAATATCCATGCAAGCATATGGAACCTGTGTATACAGAATTCAAAATTTCAAGAATTCGTCAGTTTTGGAGTGTGTGAGAGAACAGAAAAAGAAGAGGTGGAGGAAGAAAGAAAGAGACTAAAGGAGAGCGAGCTTAAGAGAAGGAAATGGAGAGAGAGACAGAGGGAGCAGTAGAGAGAGAGAGAAAGAGAGAGAGACAGTAAGAGAGATAGAGAGAGAAATGTATAGAGATAGTCAGTGAGAGAGATAGAGCAAGAGAGCGAGAGATAGAGAGAGAGAGAGAGAAAGTGAGAGACAAATAGAGAAGCCTAGCAAGCGAGCGAAGAGAGAGAGAGAGAGAGAGAGAGAGAGAGAGAGAGAGAGACGAGAGAGACAGTGATGGGAAAGAGAAGTGAGAGAGCACGGGCACAAAAGAGTAAGACAGTGTTAGATAAACACAGCATGAAAAATCAAATTTTCCTCGTCAAATTGTTTTTCTCCTGACTAAGCGAATTTAAGATACTCACACTTTTGGACACTTGTGTTCGTTGCATGTCTTTGCAGGCGAGGGTGGCATTTTCGCTCCGGAACAAAGTTCGTCCTCCACTACCGATATATTTTGCCCGGACATGAACAAACAGCGAGCTTTTTCACGATTCATAATCCCTAATGTGTAAAAACATGTCATTGAGGGACATTGGCTACGCTCTAACCAAGCAAGCTATTATTTTTGGTAAGAAGATTATAGCGACTAAGGAACCACCTGTTCAAATGCAATTTCTGGAACGAGATCTTCATTTTACCAAACCTACACAAAAAAATAATTACATGCAAAGGTCTTGCACAGACCAGCAGATCCCCATAGTCTTAAGCAAACCATACCACCTGCTACACACATACTCCGAATACAT
>QQSS02072652.1:0-17544 GCA_003687565.2 Craspedacusta sowerbii
ATGTATGTATGTATGTATGTATGTATGTATGTATGTATGTATGTATGAATGTATGTATGTATGTATGTATGTATGTAAGTATGTATGCACTTAGGAATCTGCATTTTTTATGTGATATCATGATAAAAAGATATTTTATCTTAAATTAGTTTCAATCCTCGCGTGTACTCGCTGTTTCCTAAGGGCATAATGAAGTTTTAAGTCTATATAAAATTAAGGAGGACCCGGAAGACTTCGCTGAAGAGCAGGGATTGATGGGAAGATTTGTGAATCTTCTTTACTCTGACAATCCGGACCAGCAGTACCTGGTGAGATATATAGTTTGAAAATATCGTCAACTAAGCAGAGCCAGCTTTTAAAGTATTTTTTGTTTTTCAAGGTTAGTTTGTTCTAATTAATGAATATTCAAGTACAGAAATATGCCTTATGCGAAGTTCTTAGAATAGTCTGGTAGCGTTATCTCTATTTCTTCTGCCGAAAGTTAGATATGGATTTTTGGTCAGCACCTGTAGCAGAGTGTTTAACGTCCCGTAGCAGCGCTATTATCTTATAAGCGCGTTTGCATCCTTTGCTGTTAATAGCATTGCTCCTGCATCACGGCAAACTTGTATAATCACCCTGCCTGCTGCATGCTGCATAACGCTAATGAATTTCATAGATATTGAATACAGCGCGAAAGCATTTTGGAAATGGTGGTGAACAGCGAATCAAGTCAACGTTGCCTCCGCTTGTCTTTGCGGCATTCCGTCTCGCTTTCAAATATCGTGATCAAAGAGAACAGGTTAGGTGATGGCGAGTTTTTTTAAATACGATGCTGCCGTACGCGAAGAAGTTCTATTATTACTAATCTTACAAATATTTCAACAACAAAAAATATTTTTTAATAGTTGGGCACACCCGCGGTATCTTCCTTCGGATTATTTGTTCTATAATTGTAGATATTTTGCAAGGGCGCTCTATGCATTCTGCCTGCAGTACTTTGATGAAAGGTTTGCAAGGCATCCCACTAGTCTACAGTTTTATGGGTTAATGGCTTGTTAAGATAAATGCATTTTTTGCGCTCATGTGCAGGATGATAAATGGGACAAAAAGTGTCAAAAGATTTTCCAGTTCTGCCACCAGACCATTTGCGCACTTTCGAAAGCCGAGTATGCTGAGCTATCGTTGCGGCTTTTCCTGCAAGGAGCGCTAGCTGCTGATCAACAGAGGTTCACAAATGCTGAGACTGTCGCGTACGAGTTTATGAGCCAGGTAAGTTGCGTGGGAGTAGGCCAGTCAGGTTTGCAAAGCTTATACTTAGGAACTTCAACTTAAAATCTGAGATCGCCTCACTAGTTCTCGTGCCTGCCAGAATCTTGAAGCTTTCCTTATTTGTCTGGTGCTGATGTTTTCATTTTTTTGCAATCGGTCGTATATCTGCTTGGTCCCTTTATGCTTCCATATGGCAAGCTATGACAAAGGTTTGGGATATGTTGTCTTCACCGTTTTTATTGTGGTCTTGTGGTTGGGCCTTAGGCTTTCGCGATATACGAAGATGAGATTTCCGATTCAAAGGCTCAGCTTGCCGCTATCACACTGATCATAGGAACGTTTGAAAGGATGTCCTGTTTCTCAGAGGAGAACCATGAGCCCCTTCGTACCCAGTGCGCTCTCGCGGCTTCCAAGCTGCTCAAGAAGCCGGACCAGTGTCGAGGTGTCTCCACATGTTCGCACTTGTTCTGGTCCGGCCGTGTTACACAGGAGGGTGACGATGACAACAGAGAGGTAAGGTGGTTTATTTGGCATTGGTCATCAATCATTGCTGGTTTATTTGTCAGGATTAGTAGCCGTATTTTATATTAGTCTAGTGAATAACATTGACAATCAGATTTGTCATGACAGATGGATATGTCGGCTGTATTTGAGCGTCATGTATGTGCATGTAGACGGGTTCTTATTTTTCTGCGCAAGATAGCATCAGTATTCACTTTCCGTTATTGCTTTATCGGAAAGCTGGTCACGAGTTTTATGTCACGGACCTTTGCATGATCCTTTAAAATTGTGGAGCTAGCTATAACCGAATATAGATGGCGGCGCTGGCTGAACTGCGCTTTTAAAACCATTCCTTATGCGTGTTCTTACCATAGTACTTGCTTTCCGTCTGGAGATCTCTGAGCGTTTTCTTTAATGCGTGGAGTGGCTAGTTTTAATGTCTGCCTGCCAACATCTTTCCCTGCGTTGTCCAAGTTTTTTTTTAAATTGCGCAATATAAGTGCCTTCAGCTTTTCGTATTAGGTAGATGAATAAATCTTATTGCAAGTTCATGGAAACGTCCGGCTAGACGTTTATATGAGCAATAATATGCATTGGGAGTTTAAGGTGCTTACATAAGTATCTAGAATGAAAACGGTGAGAGGCTATCGTGCTGTGTTGCAAGCAAGTTGCCTTCGCTTTGGACTGATACGTGGGATCGCCCGCAAGTGAGAGTACTTGGCCTCGCTTGCGCAAGACCTTAAAAGTTAGCTGCGTTGAGACGCTGTTTATGTCGGGGAATTTAGTAACCATTGTGTGCGCGCATTTTTAATCGTTCTTTGATCTAGTGCCGGGACGGTAAGCGTGTAATGGAGTGCCTGAAGAAGTCGCTTCGCATCGCAAACCAGTGCATGGACCCCACAGTGCAAGTGCAACTTTTCGTGGAGATCCTCCAGCGCTACCTATACTACTACGAGAAGGGGAATGAAGCCGTAAGTTATGAATTTCTTTCTCGCAATGGTCTTTCGTTTGCGATAACTCCCCCTTTTTTTCTTGTTTTATTTGGTTTTTAACATGTTGAAGCATTATGCATTGCGTAGAATCTATGTGATGTTGTAGATTAACTGTAGGTTTGTATGTGCTGTTGTTCGCGATCGCAGGTAAACGTAACGATCCTGAGCCAGTTGATTGATAAAATCCGAGAAGACCTGCCTGGCTTGGAGTCAAGCGAGGAGACGGAGCTCATAAACAAGCACTTCCAGAACACGTTAGGTCATGTGCAGCTCAAGCGCGAAGCAGGCGACGCGCTGTACAAAGGCCTCTCCTTTTAGTTCACAGGTCTACGCGAGGATCAGGTTGCTTCTGGTTATTTGTGGTCTCTGCGCGAGCGTATCTAGCACGGTTGACGTGTCTTCGTTTTTCGTCTTGCTACCTCGGATGATGATTGTATGTTGATTGGCTTTACATTTCGACGCTGTGGTACCCATGCATTTAGTCTATGATGTTTGAGAAGAACTTCTAGAAGTCGATGCTTCCAACGTGCGTGTGTGGTATGCAGTGTCCGTTGCTGTTTTTGAATGTGTTAGAATCCAGCCCATCTGACCTAATTAGCTTTCCTTCCACTATGCTGTTATTTTCTTTGTTGGAAATTTTGTGTGCAGTTATTTTGTGTAGAGTTATTTGTGTGTGACCGTGAGCAAATCATGTATGTACAGTTGAGTGTAATCCTTTTTTATTCGTAATTGATGTTTGATTGTTACGGACTCTGTAGTTTTTCTTTATCAGTTTGGGCAAGGAATTTGCTAATATTAGGTATACAGATGGTCTTGTCAAATCAATCTGTGACGGAAACGCTGCGACATTTAATTGAAATATAATTTGTGCTGCCTCTGTGCCCGAGCTCAAATTTTCCTAGAAAAATAATTCAAATTGTGCTCAGTAGTTTTCATGTTGGGAATCATTTCCTGCTTGTACTGTTGCTGACTTTTTATTTCTTCTGCTGCGGATTTCTCCAGTGGGAGAGGTTTGTCTATACTTCAGGAGTATTTAACGCATATCATAGAAGTAGGAAGACGTAAATTTCTCTGACAAGCGCAGATTATTTCGTGTGGGTTGGGGTTTGGGCTGGGCTTTGTTGCTTGGGCGCCAGACGTGGCATTTCATCCCGTTCATTTTTAGCCTGAGTTCGGCTTCTGCATCAACGAACGGGTTATAAAAATCTAGCAAAGGCTGCTGCACTAAAAAACGTTATAGTATAGCTGGCGAAGGTACAGAGTCACCTGAAATCTCATGCTGAAATCCATAGTAAGGTTGAACTCTCTTAATGACTCATCCCTCTTTTGTTTGGAAAATAAGTACCAGTCAAACCTAAAAAAGTCACTTGATTTATTTCTGATTTTAACTTACGAACGTCAAGGAGCAGCTGTAGGACTCAGTACTTGAAGTTGTGAAGCGCTGCAGCAGACCATGCGATGCTCAGCTTGCCGTTATGTCCGCCATGTTCGCCTGTAAGTATGTTACGTATTATTATGAAGTGGCGAATGTGACCTAGCCTCGAGCCCAAAAATAATGAAAAAGTCTCACCACAGGTTTAAGGCTAGAGAAACAAGGATGGACTATGCCAAATACTTTGCTGGGAGTCGTGATGAAACTTATGTTTTGTGTAATTTGCTCTCTATGATAAAGAAGTGAAGCACCATCGTACAGATTCAAGCATTTGTGCAGTAAGTCATCGAATACTTGGTTTATGAAGGCAACATCTGCAACTAGCATTCCGTAATTTTGAACTTCAAGGCACGAGAACCTCGAGGCAATTTGCGAAGTGTCATCAGGTTATGTACTACTATAACTCAAGCACTGCAAGCTATTGCGATGCGTTTGGTTGCTGAAGGAAAGTCACGCGCGCTTACGTTCGTTTAAGGGAAAGCTCGTTATCAAGAGCTAGCGTCTGTTACAATGAGAATGGTCTACAAAGCAGTTTTTTCCAATATCTTGCAACTCTAAAGCGCATGAAATTCCAGTTTCAGTACGATTTTGCGAGCCGAATTAGGCAAGACCAAAACTACCAAGAAGCGATGTTCTTTACAAACTAGAAAAGATTTATCCTCTCTCCACGAACGCACAGTTCGACGCACATTACGTAGTTCAAAACCTCTCTAGCAAGCCGGTCCCACTTCGCCACAGGACATCTAATCTTCTCGGTAAAGTCATACTCCCCCTGCTTTTGCACAAAGGGTGCGCATGATTTCGTGTCGAGTCGGCTCGGGGCGAAACTAGTCGCGGTCACTGGTGACAGTCCTATTAGAGCTTGCATGAGCCAGCCCTGGCTGAGGTCTCGTCCTGGGTGGGATTGCCATGAAAACGCACACTAATTGTAAGGCAAGGTATTAGAACATCCTACGTTCAACATACCGGGTTCTATTTATAACAAAGGACAGCTAAGGTTAAGAACGAACCGTATGTTGATAACGTACGATGTACAGCCTCGATCTGATTATGTCGGCTATTAGGATGCCTTCCCCTTAGTAATTGTGAACTCAATATAGGTTTGTACACATTCTAGCCAACTAGACCTTCGCGCGATGTAGGCTAGCATGAGGCGTTATAGAAGGCGTAGAGTGCGGCGTTAATAATTTCTCTAGCTACGCATTTATTGAGAGAATTAATATTATTAAAAAAATCTGTAAATTAAAAATTTTGATGACGCAATGCGACACCTTACCTTACTTTTTACAGACTCAAGACGATATTTCACAAAGCAAATTTACGAGCTGGCGGTTTGCTACGCACACGTCAATCCTAGATCACGAACACAGCAAATAGTCTAACAAGCAACTTGTGCATAGAGCGGAAGCGATATCTGTTCTAATCAAAAAAATTCCAAATTCAAGGAACGAGTACACTAGTCTCGTGGTGAGGCCAAATATATACTCACAGAAAATATATGCTGCCATAGCATTGAACAAGCGATCCGAGAATATGTAACCACGCAGAGCCGCCAAAAAGAACACCTTCTAAAAGATAATCGCTTACGGTCGCAAAGAATCACGGGTGCCTACTGCATCGACTATTTGCAAGATAAAAACCCGACCATAAAGGAACAAAGACTAGGCAAAATAACTAAAGCTTATTGAAATCATAACCCCGTAATTATTCTGCAGAACCCGAACAAAACCAACCAATTCAACATGGCTACAGTCTAAAGTTCAAAAACGTTCATTCCAATTTAGGAAATATCTTCCAAAATCTACATGGGCATTTTGCACCAGGTAAATTGTATGTGTACGTAAGAGCGGTGCGTCATGTCATATCTGTTTAGCTGAAAATCAATTTCGTTTCTTTTCTGTCTTCTTAGCTGGCGTCATAAGACATCCAGCGATGATTATCAAAACCAAACCAGAAAACAGCAATACAAGCAGTACGGAAACGCTGGGCAGTCTGCGCTCCTTCAAGCATGCGCGCAGTTCCTGTCGAAAATCTTCGTACCAAGCATCAAGTCTATCAATTGGCTTATCAACCGACTTTCGCGGAGAGTGCTTGAAATCCTCGTTGACAAACTTGACGAATGCAGATGACTTTTGAACACCACTGTATGACCATTGCTGACCGAGATGGAAAAAAAGGATAGTCGGATATTTGCTGATCTTGAATCGGCGAAACAATAGCCAAGTGGAGTCACCTTTCACAACTTTAGCAATATTGATTCTACCTTGGGTTTTCTTAGCAGCATTCATCAGCTCATTGACAACCGATGAGCAAGAAGGACAAGATGAATCATCGGAGCCAAATAAAACAAGCCAGTCACCAGTAGTGGAGCCAGTTGCGGCCTGTGTCAAGTGTTCAAAGTTGGAATCATCCAGTTCGATAAGCGGCTTCGAGATATCCTCGGTTTCCTCATAGTCGGTATCAGACGCTGCAACCAGCAACACAAGCCAACATGTGCATGCCAGTCCAATGAAAATGGATTCCAAGAGAACACAATACTTCATCTTAGTTTTCTGAACTACAATGCTAAAAATATAAAATGTTACAGAAGACTCAGTCCCTTCACCCACTAGAGCTCACAAGCACCAACTACCAACACTCATGCAAACATTTGCTGCAACTACCAACTTCAGACCACCACCACCACCACCACACAACACGCAGAAACCCAAAGATAAATACAGTAAACAACAAAGAAGTTTATGGGCTCATTTTTGGCTCAATCAATCAAACAATCCATTAATCCATCAATCAACAGACTGGTCTATCTACTTATCAAAAGAGCACTGTAACACTCACTAACAACAAAAAGGTGCAATAGACTTCAGAAAAACAAAGAAATCACACTTTCTAGCAGACTGTCACCATATTTCCTAATTCATCATATAAATATAAAATTGATCATGACAAGAAGTGGCTAGATATAAAAGCTGAATCATCACATTGTGTTGATATTGGCAAACGCAAGCATAAATAGACAACTAGCATTTTTGCATTTACATTCATTGCCATGTTTCAGAATATTTTCGAAGTCTGCTGCTGTCTCAAAAAGCTTTTTGCGACTAAGGCCTAACTTTTTTACAGCAAGGCAATGCGACAGCAGAATTATGTTTGAAAACAACTTCATTAGCTCGATAAGCAAGTGGCATGGCTGATCATTAACTTCAGTAATAAAAAATAAAAAATACCAAGATAGCAACAAATCTGTATTCAACAACTAAAATTCTGCAAAAGCTATTTAAGCCCAACAGATCAAAATAAAACAGTACAAACACTATTGGCTATGACTGTAGCAGTTGTGCTTCTAGAGAATCGTTTAAAGGTGTGTTTTAGAAGCATTGATTAGCAAACAAAGCTTTGCAACAAAAAAAGAAATTTCATATTAAAAGGGACATTTACATTGGCAGACAGGTAGGAATTAAGACATTACCCCATCCTCACTGTAGAACATACAAATATGAATAAAAATATATATATGTACTTTGGTTATGAAAAATCAGAGAACATGTTTTCTCCATGGCTATACCTCCATGAAGTGCTCAAAAACAGGTAAATTTTTTGGCATTACATCAGCTTTAACACAGTTTCCTGCTGCATTAGAACAGCAACTTCAAAATGACAACCTTCGTATGACATCGGAGGAAGGTTCTTAAAAATCATATAGCACACAGAGTGAGAAATTTGGAACTGAAGTGCCCAATTATGTCTTTCATTTGAAAACATGCAATAAAACAGAACTGTTCCAACTTGATGCATATGCGGGAGCTGTCTTAAACAACTACACATTAGCATAGTCATACTTCCAAGCGCAACAATGTTTTTTTTGTGTGCATACAACTGCGTTTCTTGGCACTCGATTCTTACTCAGTGTCATTTCATAACAAACTTGCGCTGTTATTGGATAGGAGTTCTTTTCTTCTGACTTCTATGCAAGTTGGGCTCAGCTTTGCGGTAGCAACGTTGGCAAGTAAGTTTTCACGAAGGATGGCCGCATAAAAGCGATCGAAAATTTTTGTTGCCGCGAGATTTTGCAAATCCTCCTACAAGGACAGGCACAAGAACTGTCGGACTTCGACGTTTGTTGGAACTGCCTTCAAAAAACTGTCTTGTGGGATCAGGGGAGAGTGTGATGACGAACTCACAATGATTGGAACATCGACCCGTCTAGCCTCATCGGAACGTATCGAGCTCATAAACTCCTTTCACAGCACCACCGCACGACCACATTTGTCGTCCCCGATGATCAACGGACTGCGCATACGGGGTTGCTACTTGCTTTTAGGTACCAACCAACCGATCTGTTTCCTAGTTTGCGTTGGTCCACGGACGTAGGCCGCTTTTTCACTTCGCTGAGCAAAGTAAGCCAGAGTTGAATAACGGAGCAATCAATCAATCAACCAATCAATACTTTTCAAACCATAACAAGTACAGCTCGAAGAAATATCAAACAGGATTTCCCGAAATACTTGAGGTTAGATAAGGTTACACAAATATTTAAACGCTGTGACTATACTGCAATGCAGACACAATCACTCAACCAATTAATATTCTTCCTCTTTAGTCTAAATTAAATCAGCAACAATACATCTCCAGGAAATATTAAACTAGATTTCACAAGCTAACAAACGAATTTCAAGTTAAATAAGGTAAAAAAGAGGAATATTAAATTACGCAAATAAAGCAAACAGTTCGTGAGGTACATAGCCCAGCATTCTGCTGAGTAATGTATTGCTGTTGCAATAAAAAAATTATGGTGCTGCATTTACTTGAGACTTAAATACTGCCTTCATTCCAAGCATGAACATGGAAATGCGGCCGTTGATCTCCATGGTTGAATTGACAACATGGCCTACGCAAGATCGTTCCACCTCCACCAAGCCCCTAATCCAATCAATCAAAACGTTAAACAGCCGGGGCTTCATACAAGTGCACACTTTTTTACAAGTGCGTTTACACGAATAGTTTCTTGAGTTACTGTCTTTTTCTTTCATTTGGCTGAGAAAATATCATATGGTGTTTAAATATCAGCCACTTTAACATGTAACTTGGTATTGAGCTTTTATCCCCGACCTTTCTGGTATTCCTCTCTTGTTTCTAGTGTTGGAATTTTCCCTTTCTTGTCCGGTTTCTCTCTTTCTGACATATCTAACAGGAGGACGCATTCTACTCGATTTCATATTGATTTGAATGATAGTCTTAAGTAAAAAGACTTTATTGTAAACGTTTTTTCTTCATGTAAAATTGTTTTTGACGGTAGCGTTGGAGTGCCGTCTTCATCCTGACTAGTCTAGACTAGGAGGATGCATCCTTCTCATATGAATGCAAGCATTTAAGATATCTTATTCCATCTGTTTGTTTCACGACAGGTAAAACATTAATCGTGGATAGGATATATTAACAGTTTTTATTTGCATTTATTAAGAAATTACATCCATGAGACAGCCATCTTTGCATGAATTCAAGATTTTCTCAGGAATTAGGTCATGTCGCCAATGAGCAGAGCTTTTTACATGGATTCACGGTGCATGCGTTCAAATCCTGAAGGAAAAACAGCCTAGTCGGCTCAAGGTGTCCACTTTAGTCGTCTTATCCTTAACGAAGTTTGTTGGACCTTTGCAGACGACCTTTGCTAGCAAACTTGAGCTAAGGTAGACTTTTATAAGCACCAAAGTATTCTATAAACAGACAAGGCAATGTTTTTTCTTTCCGTACACACGAAAAAATTGCAACATGTTTAAGCATGATTTTTTGAAGAATTCCAGACAACAGTTAAGTGATTACAGACTTGCTAATCGATTTACCGAAAGAGTTCAGCAGCATACGCTACAAACTTTTAGAAGCCAACCTGGTGCCTATGGGTTTGGCCTAGACTCCATATCACGTTTTCTCGCTTATTTAAAAAGGATGATATGGGCTGATAGAGAAGATACGGGCTAAAGGATATGCCACGGAACGTAGAGTACGACAAGAATCCGTTTTCGACTGTTCAAGTTTGCTTTAGTGACGTTTCGAACAGCTGAAATTCATTATCTCGCTGACGACATGCGGGTTATATTCCTAATTTGTTAAGACTGTTGGAAAACGAGTTAAATTTTCTCTTCTAACTCGCTAAAATCCAGTAAAATGATTCCGATTTCTGAAAGTTGTCTCGTAATACATTCGACAAGAACCAAGCCGATAGCCCTGGAAATACTGACCTTGTCTATATTTCATATATAGTTAATACCTTTCTTTCATTAACTCTTATTACATATATGACGAATAAGAGTTAATGAAAGAAGGGTTCGCATAAAACTATGTGTTTGCCATGTCCAACTAACTCTTTTTTCTTTGGAAGCATTACCTCCTTGACAATAATGCCTAGCGAAATTGCGGGCAAAGATTTCCTTAGTGAGCTTAACAGTCTTCATTCGTCGCTGTCCTTTACGGCAGAAGTGGAGCGGAAGAATGGTATCTCATTCTGTGGCGCGTGGATAAACACGGAATAACGAATACCATCTACATCTGCCTTTCATAAGCCAACGGAGACGGGTCTCCTACTGCACTTCCAGAGTCATACGGATGTTCGGTACAAGAAATGTGTAATAAAGTCATCGTTTGAGTAGCAATTGGTCCACGTTTAGCGAGGAAGCTGAACTCAATCGGTCAACACCTGGCTACTCATCAATTGCCGATCTTCACGCCTGCCTCACAACTCTGCGCAGGTATTAATTGAGAGCTTGATGATGACGCACCATAAAGTCGCAAACTCACTTAATGGACAGCCCGACTCGACCAAGTTGAAGCTGTTTTATCTCGACTTTAAAAATGTGCTTGCTCTGCTTGTTTTTGTTTTTCAATTTTTTTTTGTATTCTTGTTTGTTTAGTCTGAAGATGCTTCAAGAAAGGACCGAAACGAAAATTATTAGCTTTATTCTTAGCCTTGAAGCAACATAAAAATACAAAAAAATACAATAATACATCATAAATAGAAGGTCACATAAAATTAATACGCAAATATAAAATGCATATTTATATTTGTCTTTTTATATCGCTTTGTATAATCGTCATAAAAATGCAACTTAGTCCAACACAAATGAAATGCAGATTAACAATGAGTAGAAATCACTACTGAAACATAGATAATTAGAACGGTGAGTAGGCCTAAAGATACTGGCTAATGGGGAAACGACAGAAACTACCTAGACAAGGAGGACGCACGTCTTCGACGTAACTCAACTTTGCAGTTCTTCCAAGCAATTATGCAGTTCTTCCAAGCAAACCAAATGACAAAATGCAAGGAAATCGTATCAAATACGAAACCAAATTGTACAAAAGGGTTACTTGAATGTATATAAAATTAGTGCCGAGTAGGCAGTCTCGTTATCTTGACCTCCATTAATTTTTCCTCGCTTTTCATTTATATAGAGATCGCAGTTTCCTCAATGGAGACAGATAACATGTTTGATCCATCAACCCGGCTGGTTTAATTTGAGACCTTAGCCCAACAATCGCAAACATAGCTAACATGAAAACGTTTCATAATGACGGAATTAAAAGAAGCACAGATTTCCACCATCACAGCCCAACCAAGAAAGTTAAAGAAAGAAAGTAGTAACGATAGATAATCAAAGAAGTATCGGTTAGACCTGCACAAGAAAATCCGGAAAATATTTCATCGCTCCGTAAGCAGTCCTCAAGTATCAGCTTCATGGATCTGTGGACAGCTTTCACCGCGCACATGTGCATGTAATGCCACATCTCGGGGGCGCATGCGTGTTATGGGGAAGCCTCACACTCGATCTTATAACAAAGAGGAGTTGCGAAATCGCGCGGAACTTTACGCCGCTTCGCATGTGCGGCGAAACGATTTAAACTAACTGAGACCTTGCATTCAAGATAAATTGCACCATGATAGAATAATTTTGGACAAACACTTTTATTTGCCGTCTGGTTACTTAATTATCACACCCTGAAAAATGACAAGCTTCCGTGCTGTCTCATCTTACGAAGCATTTCTCAGACAGCATGGAAATGCAGGACTATGTCAAGTACCAGAAACTATAGACTTCGCCCAATATTTTACAAGACGTAATTACAGGAGAAAATTCTTTCTTAAGCTAAAACACCAGCGAATGCGCAACTTTGCTGTCACGAGGTGCATCGCAGCAAGCAGTTAAAGACGACAATCAAAACCGAGAGAGACCTGAGACCATATTGTCGTCATTGTACAATCTATGGCGCCTTCCGACAACTGCCCCGTGCTTCGCCCTTCCGCATAGTCAGCAAGCGTCAAGCCAGGGTAAATAATGGAAACTTTTGATATCGTTTCAAGCCTCCAACTTTTCTAGTTATAGCGAACCCAATTGCGTATACGAGCGATGGAGCTCCACCACATCAGCGGTTGCAGAGGAGACACAACAAAAGGTATTACTGACCATCTTTATTGATTCAAAAGTAGCTTATACGAATTGAAGACATATCATAAATGACTCAAAATATCGCACAGTCGTAGCCATCTTGATGTCTAGAGCTTCCGTAAATAAATCAGAGGAACCACGAAAAGCGAAACCAAATTTGTAACTACACAAGTCTGCATATCAATCTTCCGATTCATACAACGCGAATCTTTCCGATACAAAACAACATTTCAATAATTTCAGCGTCCAGTCGCCACGTACATTACAACGCGAAAGACATACAACTCCGATCAGAAGAAGAAGTTATCTATATCTAAGCACTGAATAAACGAAAACAATTCTTACATACCCGCCACTCGAATGACGGACGATAGGGAATCTCGTCCCAGTCCCGAAATAGAAACACGGGGCCGGTTCGCGGATGAGGCTTTACCTCGCTCGCATCCAATTACTGTGGACAACTAAGCTCACAACACACCGAAAGTTCGAGAATTTCCGATGGCTGCCTAGAAGGTTATTATGCAAGCAAACAAATTAGCATTATTAATAAGCAAGACATGCCTCCACCAGCCAGGGAAGTACACAACTAAACGGATTCCTGTAGCCTCTTGTACTGCAAGTAGCTTCCACCCGTCATTTCTGCAGCCAGCTTCCGCTTCTTGTCCAATTCAAACTCATCATCTTCGAGCAAATTGGATTCCGCACCTTCAGGAGATCCGTACCCCCCTCCACCTGGCGTATACATTCGATAGCAGTCCTAAACAAGCAAACGCAACTATTAAACAAAAACTAGAAACTCCAAACACGAACTCAACGAGGAATGGTCATAAATGAGGCAAAAAAAAAAAAAAAAAAAAAAAACACGTTAATGCATGCCTCAGTCTACTCCGATGCAAGTCGAAGACTACGCATCATTCCCTTAGTCATGAATAATGTTGAAATGATTCAGGGTTAACTACGTTTACTCATGCCTTTCACATGCTGCCTTCAATCATCGAGAAACTTACGCCTGCATTGACGGGCACTGAAGTCTTTCCACCCAAGTTGATAACACGACCATCCTTTTTAATCAGCAGGTTCCGTCCGCGGGATCCAGGACGTCCACCTTTGCGAGAAGACAGGGCTTGGAATGAACTCCAAATCAAGCAAACCATCAGAAGCATAAAATGCACAAAAGCGCATGTCGTAAAATTGCTTTAAAAAACGCGTTTAATATATAATATATAAAATATGTGAACTGCTAATCTTCAGAAACAACTCGTCACAACCTTGGCACGATAATACCAGAAAATTACGAGAACCAGGCAAAGAACTTCCCCGTTGCTATTGCCTCCAGATTGCAGATAACGAAGCATCATATACAATGATCTCATTACCATAGGTTATTCATACGGCTACTAAAGTGTAACAAAACCTGGTAGGATTAGATTCACACACTTGAAAGAAGCTTAAAGATTGCAACTTACAGGAATACATAAAATAATCAGCAGTAGAGTCAAACCTTTCAAACCGTATGGTTGCAAAGATCTACGCTCCGTTAAAATTGACAACACTTGAGGCTTCCTAAACAACAGCTCTCTAACGACACCGTCTCCACCACGGTACTTTCCATCCCCACCACTGCCACGGTTGATTCCAAACTGCTTAAGTATAACAGGGTATCTAAAACCAGAGGACCCTAATTGCTCATCTTTCGAAATTTCCGATCGGTTACTACAAATTGTTATGTTTCTTTGTAAAAATTAAAAAAAAAAAGAATTCAAAAAAGCTGTTAATATCCTTCAATGCAAAACCTCACCTAAAATTTCGGTTCCGGGCACCAGCTGGTTCAAAAGCGGCGAAGAATTACCTGTTACTCCTTCACCAAAGCTGCGTAACCCCAACGAAGGATCAATACAGATTACCTCACAAAAAAAAAAAAAAATAAAATAAAAAAAAAAAAAAACAACAACAACAACAACAACAGGAAAGCTGTGATATCTGGTGCTTCTGAGCCTACCCGACCGAGACCTAGAGGGCAATTGTAGAAGATTTGTTAAAGCAAGAACGAGAGTGAGCCGCACAAAAGGGTAGTGGCAGAGAGAGTCATAGTGCGAAACAGCCTCTCTCGTTCATTTTGTTTCGAATGAAAAGCAGAAAGGTCTTCTCCATCTTTGAAATTCTAGACGGGTCTCTATAAGAAGCCCGAGCAGATTGTCATGGATATGGATGATTTAATAGCCGTTTGTGCATTTGCTGACTTGCTAGCAACAACCGATGATCACTAAAGATCAGCAGCAGTTTGCATGACAAGTCATCCAACAACACAGAAGCAGCATTTCCAGATGCTGTAAAAAGAAACCTTTCTGAAGACACCCAGTTAAGTGTTGTTTTGGATGCATGTCGGACGGCCATCAGGCGAGAACTGCTACGTAATGCACAAGGTCATTCCAGTGCCTGTCCCCACCAAGAACGAGCACACACTTTGGGTAATAAAAATAATTTTCCGAGAATAAAAATCTCACCCCACGTTTCGCGTTTCTTTATAAGGGACCATAGGCCTAGGTTGCCGAATAAGTTTTAGAAGAAACGCTTCTTTAAATTAAAACCGCGGAAAGGGAACGCTACCAACTTCCAGAACCAGCCAGGATCATTCTTGGTACAAGATAGAGGACCTTAGTCATCAAATCAACCGAAAAAAAAAAACAAAGCAGGGTCAAAATTAGCTGACATGGCTTAGACATAAGGGCTGACAAAGCCAGCAACAGTATGCCGTGCTGCAAAACTCAGACTTGAAAAGCAAAGATTAGAAGCAATAAAAGCGTTGAAACCAAAGCGCATCACCTTTTCTCAAGAATTTCAGGATCTGTGATTCTGGTGTTCGTCATGTGTGTGTGAATTCCACTTCGTCCATGCCAAGAAGGACCCTTTGCGAAAATCAACGGAGTAAACTCGAAGCTCACATGAAACAAACCATCAAAGTGACCATGTCTGCCAACCCCAACGTACAACCCGATAATAGCGTACCGTATTTTCTACCGTTCGACGATAAAACAGGTATTTAACAAGTAATAGAACAACTCTCAATCGAAGCCACCATAATTTTGGTCTCCATTAAGAAAGGAGTAAGCAGTTGTCATGTTAATTGACAACGAAGGCAACAAAGAGAAATGGAAAGACGTACCGCACCAGCACCTCCTGCAACAGTCTCATAGTAGCCGCTCTGACCATCACCAAACGTAACGTTGTTCATGCAACCCTGCACGAAACGCAACAATCTTCCAATTCATAAAATTCCAAAAACACTGCACCCTAACTAACCCCAACTTAAATAACGTAAGCCAACATTAAGAATATAAAAATCGAAATGAACTGCAACATAAATAACCTAACTTAAATAAAGTACGCTAAGATTAAGAATATAAAAGTCGAAATGAACTACAACATAAATAACCCCACTTAAATAACATAAGCTTACATTAAGAATATAAAAGTCGAAATGAACTGCACCATAACAACCCAACTTAAATAGCACAAGCCAACATTAAGAATATAAAACATATAAGACAGGCACATAAACAACATAAAAAAATTACGTAAACAAGATAGTGCACAACACTGACACTGCGTGACTCAAAACAGAGGTTCACTCATCCGAACAATGCATCAAGCGGAATCGCTACAAAAGGCTGACATGAAAAAATGAACATAGCGTGTTCACAAGCTTTCCAAGCTTTCGGATGGAAAGGCTTGCAAAAGGCGTTACAGTTTGATGGTGCTTTGCCAGCTGAGCTTGAGCTTAACAAAAAAAAAAACCACGAACCTGAGACGCCGAGCATGTCTGGAAAGCCTTGAAGATGACATCGACAATTCTCTGGCTGGTCAGCACATTACCGCCGACAACAGCTGCCTCCTCGTGTGGGCTGATCAGACAGCCAGGCGGGATGACGACTCTGATAGGCGCCAAGCAACCCTGCAGAAAACACGGCGAGAATAGAGCGATAACTATTGATTCCAGCAATCGCAGCAGCGCAAGCCCCAGACCGCTAGCCAAGGTAAGGATGATTTTGATCCACGATATTCAACGCGATCAGGTGCCAAAACACAAGCACTTACAAACGTTGCAAGAACACAAACAAACAGCTATTAGAAATTAAAGGAAAATCTGACCAAATGCTTCATCGACAAAGAGCTTTATGCTCGGATTCGAAGTGCATCTTATCAAAGGGTAACCAAACCAAAGCCACTCAAACATCACTTGGCTCAAACTAGGCGTAATCAAAGACGAGTTTTTTTAAAACGCTCAGCTTTTGACGGGCAGGGAACTGTTTCATAAACCAAGGGAATAGCTATAAATCCAAGCGATCGCACCTGATTTAAAGGAATGTCTTTTCCAACCATGCATCTAATGCAATATATTAGCGCAGAAAGAGCAACGGCTCTCGGCGCATTACAGTTTCCATACACTTCAGGACCAGTTCCAGTGAAGTCGATAACAGCAGAACCCTACAAAGACAGAAGCTTAGAGAAGCCAATTCCATCACGAAGACGTGTGAAACTTACTCCTACATAATAGACATGATCAAACAGAATCAAAACACAAACAAAAGCGATGTTACGATAAGCAAAGACACGAAAAAGCCACACTAACCTCACTTTCGTTAATCGAGACGGCTAATTCAAGAGGGGATCCATCGTCCATGTAATCAATGGCATGCAAGTCCGTCTTGCCAGTCTTTTGCTACAATTCAGTAATTAGCGCACAGTAACCGCATCGCAGAACTGCTTAACACGAACATCAGCAAACCATGCAAGAAAATAACAACTGCCAGACAGACCAAGTGAGCGACTGACAGAGCGACTTTCTCAGTGGCTGAGCGAGTGAGTGAGTGAGTGAGTGAGTGAGTGAGTGAGTGAGTGAGCGAGTGAGTGAGTGAGTGAGTGAGTGAGT
>QQSS02072763.1:0-17544 GCA_003687565.2 Craspedacusta sowerbii
TATATATATATATATTCCTCTGAGACAAGCAAATTTTAAATGTGACATGTTTTCTGCTATAGCTGAATTATGTTGTATTGCGTGCGTTCTTGGGTTTTGTTATTCAATTGCCTCATAGCTTTGTATTTCGAGGCTTAGTTTTGTGTCTTTCAGATCCGGCTAGGGTTCCAGTTACCTCAACATCTGCCAACGATCAGTTGCTTGCCCATCTCACAGACTACGTGACCTTCCTGGAAAGCTAGCCTGGAAAGCACTACCCGCCCGAAAGCCCGTTCTACCAAGTCGATTCGCTTATAAGACGAGCCCAAGCGTTGCTCCATGTATCTTATAGAATAAAGTTGTGCAATTTTAAGTTCTAGAAACCTTCTCTCGTTGAGGCAAGTTGAGTCCGTTTTTTGTCTTTTTCCTCGGTATTGCGGCTTCTTTGGGTATCGTGTTGCATTGGATTCCGCAATTGAAATCCCAAGTTTTCCCTTGCGATTCCCTAATTCCTTGCTTACTACGATAGCAAGTTAAAAGTTCCTCGATTGTAAGACTCACGGTAATGGGAGCGTATTAGCTACGTCTGTGTAAAGTTACGGAATGCAATAATACCATGCGAAATAATGCAATTCAAAATGCCTAGAAGGGTTTCTTTTTTGCGGGGGAGGGGAGTTGTTTTTCCTCGGCCGGATTTTCAAGTTGATGCTGGTAGAACAGGTAATGTTGTTCGATTGGTCACTAGGAATATAGCTTGACATAACTTATCTTGTCACTGTGCTTTCAATTTTTGAAGACGGTGAGAACCCAGTAGTCCGAGAATGCTCCAGAAGACTGATAGTCCTATGATCCATGCAAAAGTGCCGAACAGCTACATCGAAGCTTTTTTATTTAAATAAAAAAACAAGCAATAACGCAGTCCCCTGGGCGACAAGAAGGTACGAAATCTTCTCTAACTTGCATCAGATTTGCTTAAGACTTCTTTGCCCGTGAAAGTTGGAACCCACCTAACAAACACACTTGCTTGTTGGTTTTGTTTGTTTTATTTATTTATTTATTTATTTATTTATTTTAGTGCTCGCAGATGTTAGCAAAGATTTTATTTTACCATGTTTTTGCCTATTATTTATTTTGATGCGATGGTGAACATAACCGCACGTTCTAATGACAAAAACTAGCCCACTGCTTCCTAAACACGATAGCCCATATTTCGCGTGGCTAGCCGAGTAGGTCGGGCAAGAGTTTGCCAACACGGCACTGTGCGCCTATATGCAGTGCAGGTCTACACTCATGGGCCACGACCTCAATCCTCAAATTTACGAATGCTTTTACCGGTGCTATAATGAGTTTACGGCTATGATTTCTTTATGGCTTCTGAGACCCCAAGCGCTATACGCATGCACGGAAATCTCGATTGCTTTGTCGAGATTCTATATCGTGCTTTGGTGATATCCGTGTCAGTGACAAGATTTGCCAAGGCGACGTTTTTGAAGACAACATCTGTTACGATCGTGATAAGATACGGTCTGACTTAGAGCTACGGGTCGTATTATCTAGATAGGAACTAGAAAGCGCATGATCGCTCGAATCAAGAATAAAGGACATAGTGAGGTGCTTTGCTTGATGCAGGAGACCTTTTTGAGTGAAAATCGCTGACATCCTTACCCGCAACTCTGCAGTAATACTACAAAAAAAAAAAAAAGGTTTTCAAATATGCTACTTTGTATTTGAAGAGGTCTGCCATGCTTTGCGTCGTGCCGCAAAACAACTTGAATATTTTCTAGACTGCAGGTCCTCCTAACATTGGGTTTTCGCCGTCCTAAAACCTGTGGCAGGGTGGTGCGCAAATGATTTAGTCCATCGATGTTCATTTGACAAAATTCTCAACCAAGGAATGAATATGTTGCTTGACTTAAAGTTCGCCATGTTCCGTGCCACAATGTCTTAATAAGATTTCGTTTCTTCATGTTTTGGTGGCCGACGCTTTTGCTTTGTATTAGAGTAGAGCTGGCGGAAAGGAGCCCATTGCCTGAAAGATACTCCCTCCCAAAAGCTATTGCAAATGCACTTACGATAAGGGTATACTGCTCACGTTCCCCTACATGGATATTGATGGGCAAACCTGGTTTGGAAATAAATATTGTAATGTGACTTAATTTTGTTTTATTAGTTCAACATCGGGGCTCCCGTAGTTTCACGAGTTCGTCCTCTGACGTTGTGTCGTTTTACCAGTTCGTCCTCGGATTTGCCGTCGTTTTACGAGTTCGTCCTTGGACTTCCCCCGTTTCACCAGTTTGTCCTCAGGCTTCCTGTCGTGTCACCAGTTCGAAAACTCTGACTTATCGCCGTTTTACCAGTTTGTCCTCTGACTTCCTCTCGTTTCACCAGTTCGTGTCAATTCATTTCTTTTGACTTAAGAAATTAACCAGTTCCTCCATTCCCCAACGCCAGACGCGTTTGGCCTATGTGTGCCTCATCAGAGACGTGCATGAGAACCGAACCCGGGTCGCCGGAGTGGAAAGCAGAGCACTTGCCATTAGACCACGAGAGCCGAGTGAACTGGTGCAGCTCTAGTTTTGTGAATTATCACTGCTTAAGTCGTCGCTCCTAAGCGAGGGCAAGACAACTAAGCTTCAACATTATATTAAACGATAAACTGCGTGCGTAAAATGTTGCATTAGTGACGCCCTCCTTGGCACCCACCTGCGATAAACCAATCATGCAGTTGACGAAGCGTCATGAGGCAAATATGTACCTCCTCTGAATGGGAGGATTTGGACTTAAAGTGCAGCTTTAATGATTCGATAGAACCATTGCGTGAACAAGAACTTTACCTCAAAGATTTTTCAAGCTTTGACTTGCTAGAATCTTGGCAGCGATAGCCATTCAGTCAAGTCAGGGCAAGACGATCAAGCATTGTATTCTTGCATTCGCATCAGGAAATACGCTTGGGAATAGAAATGATGGACGGAGTCACGGCCATAGATTTATTGGTAATGGTACGATCATTGGGTACTAGCGTGCCCGCGACAAGTTCCTTTTCAAGCTAGGCTTTAATCTCTAAAAGAAAGTTATATGTTCCACAAAGTTCTTTACAACTTCTTGTCCCATGAATGCAGTACTGCCAAAGAACTTGCATGTTTGCACTTCTATCCTTCCAAAAACTCTGTGCGTATGCTTGCACAGTAATTATCATTTTACAAAGCTGAGTCTTCAATTGAGGATCTGAACCCCCCCCCCTATTAGTTGTCTTGTAAGTGCGCTCGACTCGCCCAGTGTGAAACATGATGGGAGGCCGTTATGCGAACGTGTTGACGATTGACAATAGATTGATTGTTCCTGTGCATCACGATAGGCAGTTCAGTGCCCGTGCAGCTTTTTAACAGCAGGTTTTTATGCTATCACACCACAAAATCAGCATTGCAAGATATTAGATAAGTCATTGAGACCTGAATTGGTGCTTCAAAACCATAGGTGCTGTAGATCATTTTCCTTCTTCTGTTGTTTATTTTGTTGTTTTTTGTTACTATTATTATACTGATGCCACAACAGAACCAAAGCGTCCAAGAAATTGTAATGAGAGCCCCGAACGCGTCAATCGTCTTGAAGTCCTACCGCACGGCTTTTATCAAAACTTGTTCGAACGGGTGATTAAAGCCTTTAAACATTCGAACGTGATTCGAATGTTTAATGTTAGAGTAAAAGCGTTTGCACGAAGATCAACTTACTCCAAGTAATCAGCTAGGCTGCCGAAGTTAAGGTTCCGGAATGAAGATGACCCTTCCCATAGGCTTCAAGTACATCTGCATTTGATTCAAGCTGCTAACGCGCAGGTAACATCATTTCATTTAGGAGAAGGTTGTCTTAGTAATGAACGAATTTTGATGATCTAGGAAAGCGAAACGCGTGACGCTGGTGTTGTTGTTGGTGGTGGTCGTGTTGTTGTTGATGATGCTGTTGTTTTAGCTGTGTCGAAAATTGGTTTGGCTTCTTGCTGTCAATTCGATGCGACTACTTAGGTACTGGAGTTCAAGCTCCGATTAGCTATGCTAACGTCACCCCACTATTGATCTCCTTGCTCCAACTCTTACGGAGTAGTGGTTGTCCCAGACGTTTCTGCAATGATCTAGCTGCCGATCTGGCCAATGGTAGTACTTGCCAGGCAACCATGGTGGCGATCACTTGCAATACAAGGCACAAGTCTTCGCTCGCCTTGAACATGCCGTATATGAACCTAGCAAAATGTGCGAAGTGCCAAAGGATCATCTACCAGATAAGACCACTTCTACCCATCTCATGTAATGCCTACATCACTTTTACCATAAATCGCATATTGACTATGCATTTTGGTGACCTCGCGGCTTTAAAAGTAATACAGTCCATTAATGAGATCACGGTTTTTCGCAGCAGGCAATTGCTTGAGACGAAGACCGTCGTAAGAGCCGCCAAGCGCTGCGCAGCAAATGCGCTACATAAGCATCTTTGATGAAACAGTTAAGCTCCCATCCCAGGTTATCCTTAACCACGAACGCCATTCGACATGCGTGTAACTTCTACAGCGATAACCTGCGCCCGATGTTGTGCTTTATCTAGCTATAACGTTCGTTCCGCCCTCGCATCTGGCTGTGCCCTACACCTTCTCACCCGCCCTGCAGCAAAGGACATCAGTAATTTTACAAGCTGCCACCGGTATTTCAAACCCTTTGGTTAACTAAACAACGAACCTTGTGTCTCATCATTTTTTCCTGTGCGAATAAGCGGTTACCAATAACGAAATGGATTTCCGTGCGTTCAAACAAAGTCTAAGTGCAGAGGAAACCTTTGCGGAGCTCGCAAAGAAACAGATTCGAACGTTTGCTGTGCTATCAAATCTGCATCACTGTCCCTTAGAAATATCTCGTGTTTGTTTTTGCTTGCTTCCTATTCTTTTTTCTGTGGCGGTTAGAAACTCAGGGGGCGGGGAAGCTGGTAAACGTGCTACTTTCTTTCTTTACTTACTAATGTCAAATTAAATGATCTGAGCGAAGTGTGGAGGAAAAGCACCTGAACGACGGCATGCTGCGAATGACTACAGCAACAACAACAAAAACAGCAACAACAACAACAACAACAACAACAGAGTCGACGTCAAAGATTGAATCCAACGTCTTTAACACATCTTTGCACAATGAGCAAAACACAAACTTTGATTAAACCTACAGACTTCTCTTTCTGTGAATTATTGGGATATCAATACATGGTCTACAAATTATGCTTACAATACGAATTCAAAATACAGCGTTATTAGTCGGGCAATAGCCAATAATATTCCGGGAGAAGGTTAAGCCTCTTGATTCTCTTATCACGAGCAGTTGGTAGGAGATAGGTCGGGTCATAATAGCCAATAATATCCCAGGAATAAAGTACGGCTCTTCAATCCTCAGATCACGATAGTAGGTAGGGAAAAAATGTACAAGTAGAAGCTAGGTCTGGCGGTATTTGAACGCGTACAAAAAGCTAACTAGGTGAACAGCAATAGCCAATGTTTGTGCTGTTGTCTAATCGCTATCCGAAGGCAACGAGGGTAAATCGCATTCTAGTGGCGCAGACCGCATGTGTAGCCTACCAACTGCACATTGAATGCTACGCTGAAGAGCGACAGATCGGAAGGCAACATCGAATCCCAGTTTGAAACTAAGTAACGGCTGGTGTCGTTTTGCCAACGCTTGGTCTTTTAGCCACAGTGATGCTCTCAGAACACTCTGGAAAGCCTCCTATAGCATAAAAATCGACGAAATGATACAATAGGAGAGAGTCCCACGAAGCAATACGCAAGGTTGCCGAGGCTAGTTCAAGAATAGAAGGTCACCAAAGTCGCACAGCGCCGAAGAAAACTTTATAATAGTACTAAGGCTTCATCAAATCGACAATATTTTCCCAGTAAAGGTCTCCCTAATACCTAGTCCATTCTGAGCTGGCCATATCATACGCTATTCTCGCTGAGTAATCTGTCTTTCATATCGTTCCCATTGTCGTCACACACATCATGTTCTTCTCGGCGAAGAGGAATCCCGACAGAGCTCGACTGATTCTTGGACTGCTTATTATTAGGATGTCTCATGTAGACGTTAGTTGAAACGTTTGCAGCAGTCCACGCCGTGCATTTCTCGACCTCATCCGACAGATTGATGTCGGAAGATGACAGCTGCTTCGTCGGTCCATTCGAAGGTAGCTTTGACGAATCCTACAAGAATGTCAGTATTACATATATACCAACACACATTATATACATATTGCAAGTTACTTTGAAATCAAAAAGGGCATCTAAGGGCATCACTCCATCTTGTCTAGTATTTCACAAAGCGATGTGCGTCAACAGATGTCAATTTTTACTTTCAAGTTTAAACAGGCGCCATCTTGTCAAGCGTTCCACCAAGCCACTCTGGTGATCAGGCCTGGTCAAAAGCGTGCACAGATGCCAATTAAACGGAAAGGTTGAAACATGCTTACATTATTATTATTATTATTATTATATTATTATTATTATTATTATTATTATTATTATTATTATTATTATATAACAAATATGCTTACTTATTATTGCAATACTCCTCTTATCAGTCTGCAACACAAAACGTTCGTATTATTAAAGCGCCGAATATCGTTTTGCAAGATCCGGCGACTTATATAACCGCAAGAAGACATCACTTACCGAGACGTTCTCCCCGCTCTGTTTCGGCAGCAGAGCGCCATCCGTTTCGTCAGCACCTTCGCAACAAGTGGCACCGCGAGTGCCAGACTTCCGGTCGCCACGTCTGTATCTCTTCAACGGGGGCACGAGATCGTCAAGCACTTGCAGCTCGCGCTTCGTGTAGAACCTTTCTAGAAGCTTGCGAACTCCGACCGATACGAGCAGCATTATCTACGTGCGCAGAATAGCAAGAAATTCAGGAGCTAGAGTTCAGAAACTATACGGGCCAGGCAAAATTAAGGTTTGGAAAGCGAAGGGGGCAGTTTCCAGTGTTGACTTTTAAGACTTAAGACTAATCTATACTGACAACAGCATGGATCACGTGCTAATTAAGTGAAAATGTTTTGATTACGTTATAAAGCAGCGTCTTGAATTTGAGCTGATGCTAGTCAGAAAACCATCTGTTAAAAGAACTGACCTTAAGACGATGCAAATAGTCGCATGACTTAATTAAGCTTTGCCAGCCAATAAATATCTTGATAATTATCAGGAACTTTGGCAGAACTCAATTTTAAGCCCCTTGACTAATGCACCCAAAGAAGATCACTGACAAAAAAAAAATTGTCAAATTTAAATAATTAAAACTAAACATTAATTCGCGGAAGAAAGCAAAAATCACCTACCGGGAAAGAAATTTTCGTTTGTCTCACCATCTTGATCAGCCAGAGGAAGGCGAGGCAGGAAACTTGCACGATGGTGAAGACGTGCACGCGACCGATTGAGACTTTCCTCAGGTACGGTGCATCGGGCTGGTACTTGACCGGCATAAACATGAGAAGAATTCGATGGTAGAACTGCAAACCTGAAATCGACGCCAACCAAAATGTAGTAAAAAACGAACACAAATACATGCATTATTCAAACAATATAATATTTCATATAATATGTACTAAATATAATATAGAATATCTATATTATGTCTATAGTATGTTTATATAATATGCAAGTAAAACATTCTTTAAAATGTATTATATACGCATATAATATATAATGTTAAATATAATATGTGATACTATAATATTTATGCTAACAATTCATTAGAAATAGTAGACTCTGCTCATCATTCTTATCCAAACAGGGTTTGCATTCCGCAAGTTACTATTGCCAACTGCCAAGTTTCCCGGTTTCGACCGACGCGCTTCAGCATTATGGTGGTTCATATGTTATTAAATAAATTGCATACGTACAAAGAATGTTGCAGAACCACATCAGCTAAGAAACGGGACAGATATCGCGTCCTTGCGCTATATACCGGCGTCAGCACCGAAGAGATACGCAAATCACAAGAAAATGAAAAAAATACAAACCTTTCAGCGCGGAGACTCCCATGTATAAGAAAACCCCAAAAAGGGCGGGCATCGGGATGAGTTTTAAAACCTGCACGAGAAACGCGGACATTCCCACCGTGAGGAATATGAGCAGCTGGGTTACTCGCTGCTCCAGAACCCCGAGAAACCTGGGTTTTTCACCTGGTGCTACTGTGTCTGTTTCCAGGCTCAACGATTTGATGTGATTGA
This sequence comes from Craspedacusta sowerbii, assembly GCA_003687565.2. Lineage (NCBI taxonomy): Eukaryota > Metazoa > Cnidaria > Hydrozoa > Limnomedusae > Olindiidae > Craspedacusta > Craspedacusta sowerbii. Next base: position 8,227 of record QQSS02072763.1, read on the forward strand.
TAGTCAGCACGGTTGCTGCTACAAAGAACGGAAGTCCAAGAAAAGCGCAAGTGACAATGAGACCGGTCAGAACAAGGAGATCTAAGTGGTACCCACACCCTTTCCTCAGCTTATTCTCCGGCCGGTTTGAGATGACTGCCGTGATTTGCTGGTCCATGAAGACCAGTACTGTAAGTAGCACAGCCGGGGGTATGGCGGCTAGAGCAGTCCACCAAGCGTTCCCGTTAAACAAAGGAATAACCCATCCACGACCGGACCACGTTGGGGCAAAGTTGTCAGGAACTAACAGTTTGGGAGTAGCAACTCCAACGAGGTAGTCGATGGTCGTCATTATTGTCACAGCAATGGTGACGGCGAAGTCAGATAAAAACTTGCGTACGCGAAATGAGAAGAACGGCGCCTCTTTGAAGTTCTTCAGCGACATGGATAACATGTATGTGAACACGAGCAGAATGATGGACATAAGAAGCACGTTCGGTTCGTACGTGCAGGCAGGAGACAATTCGCCACCTAGCGCCGTACAATTTGTCGTGCTTAATTCGCTCCAAGGGCCAGTAAAACCGGACGTCACAGGCGCAGTCGTCGTGACGTAAGACGTGACGTTGAAGGATGTGACGTTAGCCAACGAAGCTGTGGAATTAATCTCCGAAGCCATGGCATTGACCCTGGTTGAACCTGGAGGTAAACAGACGCAGCGCCTGTCGCTCGGTGGAAGGACGGGGAACTTTTTGCTGATCTTATAAAGTTGCATAAACGCTTCGTAAATGAAGATTAGTCCAATCAAAGAAGCAAATGCCTCCTCCGTGAACCGAGTGATGTAGCAGACGAAACTGCTCAGGTCGAAAGCAACGACGAAGAGCATGAAAAATCCCACCCACAGTCCGATGCACAATCGAAAGGAAAGGTAGTCCCAGCCTTGATCGGTGCAAAAGTCGTAAAGCACAGACTCGAACACCAGCACGGGACCAGTAGACCCGATGATGGTCAGAGGTTGGCCGGAGAACAATCCCCAGCTGACGCCGCAAACCATGCCGGACATTAGCGACTCCAACACGGCCAGACGCTGGCCGGTTGCGTTCCCGAGAAGGCCGCCAAATGTGACGATCGGGGTTAGGCAGCCGAAGTAGAGGAACAACCACGTGGAGATGACTTGCATGGAAAAGGCATCTCGGTAGTCGGATATGTACCACGGTAATTTCCGCTTAATGTCATTGATGAGCCCACCACAGAAACGGCCCGTTAGCACCAATCCGCTCTTCTCCCGCAAGTTCTGTATCTTTTCTTCATCTGTTACCTGGAAAAAAAAAGGGAAAGCAGAGTTGTGAGAAAAAAAAACCTTTTTCCAATTTCTCTATTTGCAACCCAATTCTGTTAACTAAAGAAGGATAAAACCGAGTGGTAGTGAAAATAAAGAAAATTCTCTATCTTTTCCTATTATGCTGGCTAAGAAAATAATGAAAATCGAGTGCTAACACAAGTAATTATCAAGATCAGCTAACAAAAATAACTATCAAGATATAAGAGATTAAGAGGAACTACAAAATTTCACAGGTTTATTCTACAACAACAAAATAACAAGTCTTTATTTCCGCATTAATGCTCGGCAAAGTAACAAGGCATACACACTTCCAAGCATAACAAATAAAAACAAAAGATAGACTAAACAAAACAGTAATGCTGATATTATGAGCTACAGTCTTTATTTCCGCATTAATGCTCGGCAAAGTAACAAAGCATACACACTTCAAGCATAACAAATAAAAACAAAACATAGACTAAACAAAACAATAATGCTGATATTATGAGCTAAAGTGTGGCTACAAGAATGAAATTGTTTAAGCACTTAGAGAGGAGAGACATCCTCCTAGCCAGTGCTAATAAGATTGAGGATCCCACTCGCCATTTCTAACTCAGAAATAAAAACTGCGTCGTTAAAGAGACTATTGATCATAAGTCAGCAGTAGATTAAACGATTAAAAGGTGCGACCGAGTTGTTTACAGTAAGCTTGTGAAAGATAGTGGAATCGAAATCATATGTAGTCACGAAATGAGAGCTTAATTTCAATTGTGAACTCGGAGCTTTCTCGCCCCTTCCTTTGGAATCCGTTTAAAATAACTTACGTTTGCACTTGCTAACAATTAGTTTCGTGCACGCAAAGGAGTAAGGTGTAGCGCACCTTATGCGACAAGAAAAATTGTAGTTTTCAGCTTACTTCTTTCAATTCCAAAGTATGAGTTCCACACTTTCGCGACGCCTGCGATGGTACTACGAGTGGAGGGTCAATCCGAATTTTCGGGTCCCATTCGCCTGGTGGCAGAACCGTCACGGCATCGAGAAACTCGTCGACTCCGGAAAGGATGTGGTCTCTCCTGGATGCCTTGTACGCAACTTCTCTAAAGATCTAAACGCAAATGCAGGCGAAGGCACGTATAGACGTAGACATTTACGTTCAAATGATGGAGCCACGCATTTCCACTTCATTCCACTATCCTTTATCTCTGAAGTAACATCAGCTAAAGTTTAAGGTACATAATGGGTAGGGAGAAGAATCCGATTCCGATAATAAAGTAGGGGAATGCCGATAACAGAAATGCATAGCTTTTAGAAGATTTGTAGACTCCTAATTTCGTTAAGTCCAAAAGATGGCACCAGTTGTCTTTGTCAATTTAGAGCTATTAGGTGATAATATCTATAAGGCGACTTTCAAAAACATGCAAGCAATTGAACTAGAGGACATACGCCGACAACGCTTAAGAAGCGAAATTACAAACCTCATCGGACATTAGATTTCCCAAGGCTCGTCCAACTTCGTGAAATTTCGCCAGATGTCCTGGTCCACCCATTAGAATGAAAAGGAACCGAGTTGGCACCGGAACCTCAGTCATACCGGTCATCATGGCCGGTTCATTCAGGCGTGCAAAACAAGCGGCAACTTTGGGCAAGTACTCGGTCTCCGCAAGGAGAATATTACAAGCTTCTGCAGTAGCAGGAACCCTTTTCCTAAACCTCTTGTTTCCTTTAGCATCGAAATCGTCGCCATCATTTTCCTGGGAATCACCAGAGCTTGGACTTCGACCGAAGGGAAGCTTGCAAGTCGTCGCTTGCGAGGTCTCCCCACTACCGTGTCTTGTACGAGCCTCAAAAGCATGAACATGTGGCTTGTGGAGCGTTTCTTCAACTTGATCGCGAAACTCTTTATCTAGGTATCCATAGGCAACCATCTGGTCGACAACGCTTTCAAATACGTCGGACTTGCTCGAGGCGGCCACATTTAAAAACAATCCACCGTTGAGCAGATAACTTCGTAGTTCGAAAAGCGCGTGAAGCGACAATGATCCCACGTGGGGTTTGGAAAACCTCCCACCAGATTCCTCTACGCGTTCCTCAAATCTTACCCAGCGTGCCTTTTGCATCCAAGCGTTCGCAGCGTTCGGAGAAAACTCGCCCATCGAGGAAAATACTGGGCCTGGACAAGCGAGGCCTTTATCTCCCGCATCATCGCCAAGTATCTCCTTGATACGATCAGCAAGAGAATACACATGGGTTCCATCAGAACCAACCGGGATCATCTTTGAGCAGCGGCGAGAACTTGGCACGTGCAAGTCATGATTAGTACACGCATCGCCTTAAACAAGTAATGCAGATAGATTAAATTGAATTTCGAGAAAACTTTTCACTCCACACGCGCACACACGCACACAAAAATAAATACATAAAAACGTGTAATGATTTCCTAGACCTATCTATCATCGATGAGCTTTCTTAAGTAGTTCGTTAGATTCGTCTTGACCTAGTGAAGACAATACTGCTGACAAAGAAACGAACACGTGCAAGTTCAGAATCTCGTTAGTGAACAACTCGAGGTGGCGACCAATCTTAATTACGCCATTAGATAGATAGACATATCTATCTATCTATATATATATATATCTATATCCATTAGATATATCCATTAGATAGATAGACATATCTATCTATCTATATATATATCTATATGCATATAGATGAATATATATATATATATATATATATGCATATAGATGAATATGAAACTTAGCCTACTCCACAAACGACTGATGTTTAAACGAAAAGTGGTGTGACCTGCAGCTGCTCGTGGTCTTAAAAGGAAAGTTGGGTAAAAGGCGATATTGCGAATGAAAGCATATACACTTAACTCCAGCTCACGCGAAAAGCTGTGTAACTTGAATTTTTCGAAAAAGAGTTATTCGTGGCGTTGCAAAGAGCTACAGTGCTTCCCTATCGGTCTCGTGTTTCCCCGACAGAACATCGCAACCTGTTTGCCGGGGAGAGGGGGCGAGGGAGATGACCTAATTGTGTCGCAAACCGGTTTGGCTTTCCAGTTTCTGGGTTTTGGGTGGCTGTAGGTCCATCGTCGGGTGCTAAGGGACAGCAACAAAGCCAGCTTATCAGCTGCAATTTGATAGTTGATCATTTTGCCTTCTCAGTATTGCTTGGTAACGGATCCTTTTAACAGCTGATTGGCCCAGACTTGCTGCGTTTGTCGGCAAGTGCACTACGCAAAACAATGGCGATAGTTAAGAACTTTTATGGGGTCTGTCTCAATGCGGCGGAAATTTCTTCAGCAAACACGACGCGGCAGTTAAGAATTGAAGGACCGCTGGTGAGAATATCCTTCTCCAAAAAGACCATACAGTCGAATCCTCTGGGATTCCGTGCGAGAAACCACGGGGGCATAATGATTATCGTTCCAGATTTTTCAAACAAATGCAAATGAACAGATTTTAACAGGTGGACAGATTTTCCCCTCGTCTTTTCTAGCGTACATTGTCACGGACAACAGCTGCTATATAAGAAATAGGCCAATAGATAGGAACAAATTAAGATAGCCTAGAAGATTCAGCAAATATTATCAAGGCAAAGACATTGCTCTGCCAGTTGGTACGTAAACAAGACGCAAGATATTAACACAGTAGCATAAATTTTAAAGAAATTAAATTTTTTTACCGAAGATGAAATTTCCCGCGATATCGCAGTTGCCTTTTTTCTTTTTTTTTTTTTTTTTTTTTTTTTGCAGTTGAGGTCCACAGATTTTGCGACAAAACGGTGAATACACGGAAATAAATACGATAGTACACCCATATTTTCTCAACGCTCCTTAATTGTTGACGTACTAACGTTGTATTTTTTTACTATTTTATAGCGTCTAATCATTCATTATTTGCTAAATCCTCAAGCATTTTTCTCGAAATTACGTGTCGCAGCTTAATTGCGGTTTACGGCGATCACAAGTGAATTCATTCCAAATTTTCACTGTTCCTTTTTGTGGATTTGTGCAATTTCTAAATTAAAGTTTATGGCTTATGGTTACGAGTACACTCTTCGTACACGATGCGATAAGGATACATCAGATTCCAAACTGCTATCTCTAAGCATTTCCTCTACAAACACTTAACAGGTCTCTTTGTTCGTTGTGAAGAAATCTTAAAATTATTCCGCCGAAAGATAGCGAAACATTATGCACTTCTCAAAGCATGAAAATAGTTCCCTGCATTTAAAAACCCTTGTATCTTAAAACGTGTGCCGCCGACAGATAGCAAAACTTTATGGACTTCTTAAAGCATGAAAATAATTCTCGGCATTTAAAAACACAGAAGTCTTAAAAATTATTCTGCCGATAGATAGCAAAAGATTATGCACTTCTTAACTTAAAGCTGACGTTCTTCACGTAATTCTCGGGATTTAAAAACACAGAGGGGCTAACAAAACAGAACACACCGACATCAAAAGTTAAGAAAAAACCAAGCCTGAATTGCTCAACATACCTGTGCCCTCAGCTTTCTCACCCGAATTGCTTCGCATATCTTCAGTTCTCCTCAGTCTTCGTCGTATTAGAAATGCACGTTATAACGGTGCGGCTATCTACGAAGTACCCGTCCGGGACACACTCTATGAACCTACTAAGCTTATGGAGTCAGAGATCGTCCTTTTAAAGAATTATCTATCACCCCTGAACCCAGCTGGACTAGTTTACAATGACGGATGCAACAGCATTCCAGCTTGAACGAGAACAAACGGGCTATTCTGGCTGCAAAATTCAAATCGTCCAACACAGTAGGTTGCATTATGTAATGAGAGAAAGATTAGAAAGTGTTATGTAATTATACGCAACGGAGCATCTCATAAGCTCCAGGCAACATTACCAAGTATCGAAATTTAGCTTGGAACGACACAATACAACATGCAGTATTGCTAAATTTAAGACTTAATATCTACTTCTTCGTAAGTGTAATATCTGTAAATATCTACTTCTTCGTAAGTGCCGTATGATCAGCGAAAAAAAAAAATTTTGCAACGAGTTTGCGAAGTTTAAGGTTCCAGTTCTAAATGATTTTCTGTGCTGTTTAAAATTAGATTTTCTTAAATTAGCCACAAAACTGGTATTTACGCTACGAGTCAAATGTCTTGGAAATGTTTTGTGGAAAGTTCGAGAGCAAGGGCTCTCGTACCATGGCCCCGAGGTCCCATTGCAAACTGGGTCGAAGAAATGTAATAACGCAGACTGGAGTAATAAATTTTTTAATGACGCATCAGTCTGTCACAACATGCACGTGAAAGCACGAGAAAGCTAATTATGCAACCTCGCCTAAGAAAATTATAACCACATCATTAAAAAAGAAAGAGATGCCAAATTGTGGTCTCTCGGTAAACAATTCGTAAACACGTAATCATTTTTTCGGATCGCCTACTCGTTACTCAATTCGCTTCAAAATGGATCGTAAATGCTCGGTGGCGGCTGGTCAAATTACTGACCACTTCAATACGCAATAAAATCGTTCCGCGCGTTGTTTATGACGTTGTTTACCACTACACGGGTAAATTATAATGTGGATATAATAGCTCAGTAGATCCAGAGTTCAGTCAGCTTAGACGAAGCGTTGCTTGTAAAGATACGCCATTGAATATAGGTCATAGATCAGTAGCTCCAGAGGGTCAGATAAGAGCTGCTTTTAGAGATGTGGCATTGAATTTTTTAGGTTGAGCCTGGTTTTGAAGTTATACCCTGAAACAACCGGCAACGCTTCGAGACATTTTCCTCGCGCCTATTTTATAGCTGTATGATTAAAGTGCTGTCTCGGATTTCTTGTATCAGAGGAATTGTGGTGGTATTATCAATGTTCAAAACAAGGACGCTTCTACACTATGAGTCACCACACCTGGCGGCGGTGGAGTGCATGAGAAAAGTAGTGCTATACTTATGGAGTACTCAACCCCCTGTGGAGTTGTTTCTGTTGATTCCTTCCCTGATCATCGCAGTTTACAGTTCAACCCGCGGCAGTGGATCGCTCGTTCTGACACCATTCGTGGAAAGGTAATGCAATTAGTAGTTATTTTTTATAAGATCCCCTGGTCAATTCCACTATCAAAAAGGCCTTTTGTTAACACATCTCACCGCACGGACATAGATATCAAACATGCTTGTTGGGCCTTCAAAACCATGCTTGGATATCCGATACCTTCGTGACCAAAATTAAGTCGCAAGACCGTCTGCATGAGCCCTCAGCTGATAACGACAAGATATCACATCTTATGAAAAGGACAGATAGTCACTAAAAGTCAACTGATTAATTAAAATAGGTGATACCCCCGATAAGATTTTATATCGACGGACTAGAGGGAGGGGAGAGCCACTCAGAAGTAAACCGATAATTTTAATTGTGGGACCCCAGCAGACTCCGATAAGATTTCGCATCCAATGAAAATTATTGGGAGACGGGGAGCATGCGCATTGGTTAGCAGCATGAATTTCAACCATGATTTGGTAAACACAAAAAGTGCCCCGAAGGCGTCAGAGGCGACAGGAAACTGTAGATGATAGGCGTTTACATCGTCCTCATCACGTCTCCGAGAATCGCAAGTTTTTTTCGATAAAATTTGTTTGGGCGGCAAAATTTGCAGAAATTTCCAAAGATCGCGTTTCCTCAGCTCCCGAGCAAATCGAGCGAAACGAAACGCGCGAAGCGAAACGAGCGAAGCGAAACGAGCGAAGCGAAACGAGCGAAGCGAAACGAGCGAAGCGAAACCTCTGCTGCGTGAGGTAGTGCGTGCGCTCTCTTATATCCCGATGCTTCGTCGCTGCGCTTTCTGTCGTTTTCGTTATTCCGGTTTCCCAGCTATCCAACGAATAAGTTTGGACCGGTGCATTTTTGTGAACAGCGTAAGATGTCATGTACATCAATTGGCGAGTGGTTGTATGCATAGATAAGGTATATATAAAGTTCATGATGTGCACTTGGGTGTGTGTGTGTTTGCGTGCGTGAGTGTGTAGAAAAAGAACAAGAGAAGAAGGTATTTTTCCAAAGAGCATACAAAAGATTTCCAGCAAACGCCTAAGCGAAGTAAATACGAAATGAGAAGGAGGGCTCTTCGTAGCGAAGCTAATCTGAGTTGAAGAGGCCCCTAATACTTCTATACATAAGTTTGCTTATACTTGACAGCTATAAAAATAAAAATTTATTAACTTACATTAACGGTAAGATTGCTGCTATAGCAAAGGTGCAAGCAAATGTGAATGTGTGTGTGGGTGTGTGTGTGTGTCTCTGTGTCTGTGTGTGTGTGGTCTGTTTGTTTATGTGCTGACAAACGGCCACAAACAAAGAATAAAGTTGTTTGTAATTCGTCGCGCAGAATGAGCGTAATAATAAGCAATCGTAAACAGCGTACTGTTCAATGATTGAAAAGTCAGAACGTTTGTTCGTCTTGTTGCTTGACAGGCCTATGAAATGCATTGTGTCCCTTACGACAGTCCTCGTCCAGAGCACTCGCCTAGTATTGGGCCGCAAGCTTGGATCTGTTGATCGTTCCTTAAACAATAACCTCATTTTGCTCGGCAACCGTTTGGGCACGCAATTTGCCCAAAAGCGTTAAGGAAATTGCTGAGGGCGTGGTAAGGAGATTGCGTTTCCTGATAGCTAACCACAAAGAAATTTCAAAATCAGACAGTGTGTAGATAAGGTGGACTCGTTACAATAGTCAAAAACTACTGGTACCAGTACCGCTACCCTATGGCGCCGTCCCTTGGGATATGCGGGTGGAAAGTGCGGGTGCCGATTGTGAATCGGTTCCTTCGACAGGTTAGATGAAAATTTTCTGGCGCACCACAGGCGAATGACGAGTGTATCATGGGGAATGAACTAATTCTTTAGTAGAAGTAGTAGTGGTAGTAGTAGTAGTAGTATTAGCTGTAGTAGTAGTAGAAGAAGAAGTAGTAGTAGCAGTAGTAGTAGTAGTAGTAGTAGTAGTAGTAGTAGTAGTAGTAGTAGTAGTAGTAGTAGTAG
>QQSS02072874.1:0-17541 GCA_003687565.2 Craspedacusta sowerbii
CGTGACCACATGGACCTGGGCGCAACAACTTATAGCTGTTGCGGACCCACCACTGTGAGAGATTCTGTGCTTAATGGATCGAAATCTCCGTGACCAGTGGCACACAGCTGATGACCCAGGTCCTTGGGTTGCATGGATTCTTACCATGTTCTCACATTATATATAGTTAGTTTTGTTTATTGTCTGTCTTTTTTAGTCTTGCTCTGATGGCGATAATATCCAGTGACAAGTGTCCGGCTACGTAGAAGTCATTTGCTTACCTGTGAGCTGCCATGCTATTCGTGCAGAGCGCAATAGATAGAAGGCGTTACTAAATGTTAGTTTGTAGATTCGAGGAGCTCAAATGCATCCGACGGTATACGTTGTTGCGTAGTAACATGAGTGAGTTTTCAATGGATTGAAGTTAAAAATTAATTAAAGTTTTCTACAGTTGTACCCCTCTGCCTGATTAATAACGAATGGCATCAGATCTACTCTGAAGTTGGAACAGATAGCTACTCCATAGAAATTTTTGATTCTTTTCCTTCTTAGACTACGACAATTGCCTTCGCTATCTGATTAGTCGTCGATTGAATGCAGTAATTTCGTATTTTTGCTGCGTTTAGTGGCTTCTTATCTGCGTGTGTGTATAAAATATATTTGAATACATGTTTTACGTTTGCGTGTAAATTTGCGTCAAGGAAATGCCGAGAAATACCTTCTAATCCTTTTTATTTGGTCGCTTAAGTCGTTTTCCCCGTAATTTAGAATAAAACGATAATCCGTTCAAAAAGCGATCTAGTTCGTCTTGGCTGTCTTCATTTTATTAGGGGGTTTTGACAATCCCCCTTTCTACCGGCAAGCTATTGCATGAGCTGATCTTCGAAGGTCGTTTTGATTAGTGTCCAAGGACGTTGGCAAAATGGTTTTTTTTTTCGAACGAGGAGAGCTAGCATTGACTGCGTGAAATGAATGTGCAAGCGCGAGAGAGTCTTTTACCAATTTGGTTTCTTACTTCGTTTAGCAAATTGTTTCATTTCGACGCAGCGTTTCGTGCGTCACTTGCACAGATAGTTTCCCTTGCTTTTGTCGGGTAGCAAAAACCGGGCTCCACGCAATGTTTAACCACCGGCACCTGTTATGTATGTTATGTATGCCTTTTACAATCAAGCTGTATGTCAAGCGATGATTCGCTCATAATGGTCTCTTACCTTTATGCTTCGCTTACCCCACTATGAAATTCCGAACTACTCCCCGTCTGGTCTTACCGGCTACTGTGAAATAACCCAGCAACGTAACTTGGATGACAGTTTCGCCGATGAGATTTACTGAGGTGTGAACCCCTTCATCTATTTTAACGAAAACAAATGGTACATTGATGCGTGTAAATGTAAACTACACTAACTTTAAATAAATATAAGTCCTATAGCGACAGGAAATCTTAGTGATAAATAAACAAAAACCAAAAAGCAAATCAAGCAACTCAACGTCGAAAGTGTCTCTTCATTGAGCAGCGTATTCCGAACAAGCTGACCTACACAGGCGTATTTGTACTAAATTACAAACCAGAAAAAGTCTGCGGACACAACAGCAATTAACAATCGTGCTTTACATGTTGCTTAAGTAACGTACGCAGAATACTCATCCACAAGTGTCAAACTTAACACCAATTCTAAGCAATCTCAAACTAATCTAAACGAATACCAAAACCGCAGACTCCCACGACTAGATGAAAAATAAGTGCGAAGAACAATCCTCTATCCATGCGTAATCCGTTACTCCGCATGATAAGATAGAAGGGGGAAATTCCTGGTGGTACTCAGTGCCCCCGGCTCCCCTTGCCCCATACCCCAAAGCGAGCGCCTGGTGCTACAAAAAGTGATAGCCACAAGCCTTCGCACTTCAAGTCACAAGTCTTTATCAGACTTATATAAAACTGGAGGCCAATGTGCTGTACTTGACGAAAAGTTCGCAAAATGAAAGTCGCAACCACGGTGAATGGTCATCGAGAACTCGTCATTTGCGAATTGCATATGGCCACTTTAAACTCTGCAGATGTCACTGCAGATGAGCTGCAGATGAGCTGAGGCATGAAAAGAAGACGGTGTTGCGAAGCGACGTCCTTGAGTTCTCGAAACAACGCAACATACCGTTCCCACCATCAGAAACTTCGCTCCAGTTAATATTTGCGGCAAAGAATTCGGCAACTTTAAATCTTCTCTGGTCACAGGCGGCCGCGGGTATCTAAAGCCAAAAGTACACGTGTGATATATTAACTGACACTCTTGTGTAGCTTATTTCAAATAAAGTAACTTATTATTGCAACAGCCAAAAGAAATTGGGAATTGGCACAAAATTATGTGAAATCTACCAATTTTTAACCGAGCTCGGTACAAGCTCGTCGAAACACTGGTTGGAACAATGTCGGCAGCTTCCAGCGTTTCCGCAAGTGTTACCTGTTCCGCCTTAAGTCTTCGGAATCGACGTTGCTTCTGGGGTAGGCCATTCCTTCATTCTGCTCTTGGCACACCGAATGATGGATTTTTCAGGATTCGGACGGCAGTGCTCAGCATGCTCTGTTCTTATCTTTGGGTGAGTGTGACTCGGGGTAGTTCTACTCGCCCTGCACAGTTGCGGGTTAAGCATCTCCACATAAGTAATCCATCTGATGAATTTTTGGTTGTCTTTTCAATACTGATATCCACCAGTTAAAATACCAACCTTCCTATGCATTCGCATGAATAGGAAAAATGAAACACTGACTAGCGTAGCTGAAAGTTACATAATCAGATTTGAAGACATAGCAGTGGAAGTGCTTAAAAAGATCAGGGGAAGTCCTATCTGCATTGAAGTAAACGAACGTCCACACGCGATGCGCTGAAAGGCTACGCGCTATATAGTGTGGCGCTGAAATGTGTTGTGCTGAAACGTGGCAGCGCTATATCGCGGTAGCTGAAATGACGTAACTGAAAAGGGATGCGCTGAAAGGTAATGCGCTGAATCGTTGATACGCCGACGAATCAGCCTCATGTTAGATAGAAGTGAACTTATATTATCAAAAGAAACCGGAAAACAATCAAATCTAGGCGATTTGAAGCAACGCAACATGGTAACTGATTACATGGCGTACGTGTGTTGTGCATGTGACTCCGTATACTTGCAGTGCTGAGAGTAGTAGAAGTATGAATTCAATTAAACTTGACTTTCTGCTTCTAGCGGATCTAATCTTCCCAAAATCATTGAGTCAAGAAATTCCGGGCAATATAGTCTGGCAAATCAGTCCAGGAGCATTCAGCACTATTTAAGTATTTTAAAAAGTTTACCGAGTTCCGTTGTTTTCTATTCAGTTTGCTTTAGACGTGCTACAAACGTTTCTTTGCAGTTTAAGCGGATGTCTACTAAGTACTGGGTACTGACCCTAGTGAGTTGGCCCAATAGACTATAGTACAGGATGGTATACGTTAACCTCATTCCTGAAAATTCGTTTCATGTTTCTGGTATGAATCTCAATTCATTATTTTCAAGCCCACAAGGAGTCTTATGCTATGTTGATGAATCTTTGGTACAATTTACAGCTATGGAATTTGGCGATGGTAATAAGTTTAATCTCGTTTCCAAACTACTTCAGGTCCTATAATAGGTGCGTGTTTTCTAACTTTTGAAACATTATTTTTATTTGTTTTTATATTATTTACTTTAACTTTGTCACAACGTTTAGACCACTCTGTATTATTCTGTATTGCATTGCTCTTGTATTTGGCTGACTGGAACGAAGGGAGAACCTCAATCTTATTAGCCTCGGCTGCAGCGGATGATATTCCGATGAATGCAGTTGTGATGGAAATTTATGATGCATTTCGTGATTTTTTTAGATACGATGACTTTGCTGGAAAAAAAATTGTTAATTTTGATGCTGTTTCGGATGTTTTTGTTGTCCTTGTTGCTGTTGTTGCTATTGTTGTTGTTGTTGTTGTTGTAGTTGTAAACCCGTTCGTCTGTGCTAAAAAGCTCGTAATTTTAAAGACATCTCTTGATCATTTTATTAATATTAAACTAATTTATGACTCATTGTTTTTAATAACTAGTTCAAGTATTGGATGAGCATAACGCGAAGCAAAGGCTGACTGCAGCAAGGCTCCAATTCGTTGTTTGTCCCTGAAATCCGTTTCTCATGGCCTTACTTATTGTCATAGTAAGCATTCTCAAAATTTCTTATCAACTAGACCTTTTTCAGTTCATAGCAAGTAACTATGGCGGCAACCTGATCAAGTAGTAATACACTTAAAGAAACAATTGACTGGCAGGATTGATTCGCTCGATTATGCTTCTCCTTTGCAGACTTGCCATCAAATGATTAGGACACAATGTCGGAAAATCCGCATAAATTCATGATCATTTTCAAAGACTTGCAATGTCTTGCCGTTGATGCCATAAGGATTTCTGTATATTAACATGCTCTCGATCTCTTTCAGTCGCTATCTCTCTCTCTCTCTCTCTCTCTCTCTCTCGCTCTCTCTCTCTCTCTCTCTATCTCTCTCTCTCTCTCTCCGCCCTCCCCCTCTCCCTATTCCCGGATAAGTCTCGTTTAACGTCACCTGTTGAGAGGTCGAGATCTTTACATAGCACGAAACAGATTGTTAAGATATGAATCAGTAGTTTTTCTAGGCTATCGTATAAGAGAAGAAATATGGATCCTAGATGGGTAAATCTGTTACAATACTGCTTCTTTGGCATGTCAGATTTCTTAGTCATCTTGACCCCATATCATGACCTATTGTTCTTGGATACTGCTTGATCTTACTCAGCGTGACTCGGCGTGATGACATTAACACTACCACACACTAACCAGGAGAAAGGACTTAGACACCGATAAAATAAGAGGTTCGGATAAAAAATCGTCCTCTATCGCCTGAGCTCCTACTCAGTGAGATCTAGTCTTTAGGAGAATTATCTAGGAAGCTAGGTTTTACAGACGGAATCTTCCGTCGTGTATTATCGTTTCACCTTCTGTTTGAGTGGTGGCTATCTTCATACTATCCGATGCGTCTATCTTCATACTATGCGTCAGCTAGGCGTATATGGGCGTATACCGATTGTATCTATTGCTTTGATTGATAATTGTTATTGTATTTTAGTTTTACGGTGTTGATGAACATTTGATAATAATTTGGGGAGGAAGGCAAGTGTCTGTTCCTTGCGCGTTTAAAAAGTTCTATCACATCGTGACAAACCTCCTACGGCCCACCCCGTCGGATCTAACAAAATCTGTAAGACAACGAATGAAGCTAATATTTTATATGACATTTTGGTCCTTTCTTGGACCATCTTCAGACTAAACGAATACAAGAATACAAAAAAAAGGTACTTCTGCTTTCAACAAAAAAATCTTTATGATCGATAGTCAGTTATACGAAACGTTTGATTGTGTTGCAATGGGATCACCTCTGGGGACACTGATGGCTTAAGCCTTAATGAGATCCACAAAAGAAAGTCTGCTCGCCAAAAATCATCTTCTCTCCTTTTACTGGCGTTATGTGGATGATACATTGACGATCATGCCTAGCATCGACCATGCTAATACGTTTTGTGCAGTCATCAACAACAGCCATAGATCTCTGAAAGTGACCATGGAAATTGCGGAAAGGAACGCTCGTCCTTTTTGTGGCGCGACCGTCTCCAACGAAAATGGTCGTTTATGTAACAGTACACACCATAGGCTTAGGGACAAGGGACTTTTGCTCCACTTTAACTGCTTCATCAACATCAAATACAAAAAATGCTTAGTTAAAACAATGCTGCATCGAGCATACAATCACAACTCGGATTGGCACCGAATTTTAAAGGAAATTGACCCCACCTATGGGACGTTTTTGGTGATCTGCAATATCTTCGGAGTTTTTTTGATTCACTTTAAAATGAGTTCATGAAGACAAAGTGTTGGAAAGTTTTGACGCTTGAAGAGGAAAGGTCTTCTATTGCCAGCCAGAAACCTATTCGGTTACCTTACAAGGGTTCCAAGCAGTCAATCTTTACAAAGAATCGCTTTAGTTACCTCACGGCTAAGGTCGGATCCACATCTTGCAAGCATAAAGTTATCGTCGTGCCTTTCCTCGAGGGAACTCAAGCCTGACATCGTCAACCGACAGTGCGTGGTGTATTATTTTCAATGTACCATTGAAATATGCAAATATTATGTGGTAATTTGCACGTCATGATCACCATGGAACTTGGCTCACTTCAAAAACACGCTGTTAAGAGGGTATACTGCATGTGATAAAAATCATCAAACAATTAGGATAATTCAAGAGATTAATAAACAAAGGTGGTTAATTGTGAACCGATTAACACTCACAGCTAAGAAAATCGCAAAACTAACAGAAAATAACAATTACACATAAAAGTTTTGATCAAATATAGTGAAGACTGTTAATTGAATGACAGCTTTTTTTACGCTAACGCAGTTACATCAACTGAAACTTAAATTCCTCAACTGTCTGCAACAAAAATCTTCTTGAAACACTTTTTAAAATAAAAAATAAACAGTCCCACTTTACTAGTGGGACGCTTGAGCTTGCTTAGACATGATCTGATCCAGTTGTAACCGAGCTGGTGAAAGACGCAGTCTCAGAGTGGTCCCTTGTGCTATTCTAAGCCTATTTCTACTTTTTGCTTTGGTTGAGGCTACAATTGAGAAGGCTGATTCCCACAGGTATGTAGTTGTGAACCGAAGTAGCTGTTCTACGGCACTAAGAGCAAGAAATGAAACCTGAATCCACAACGTTGCCAATTCTAGTTTGCCCCACTGTATCTTGTAAGTGCTGTCAGTCGAGCCACCTAGAAGCTGGGATTCTGGGTCCTCTGAAAATGGATCCACTGTCCGCATGTTCCCTCTGTGGTCCTTAGGGAAGTACTCCTCAAGCTTTTCTGAAAGTTTTGAGACGTGATGAGAAACCAAAACACGTGCTGTCTCCAGGATGTCAGGGAGTAGCGGGAACATATCCATCCTCTTTTGCTGAGTTCTTTTGGTCCATAAATAAAGTTCTTTTTAACGCTTTAACTTAGTAAGCCACAAAAAAAATTTACTGTCTCTACTGGCAGCAATGGACTAAGGACTGAACAGCATAAAGATTCAGAAAAGCAACGATGAAATACAAAAAAGAAATTTTAACGAATTTTAGTTGGTCGCGGCCCTTGCAGCCCAAGCTTTCTTGCGGCCCAACACATCTCCCAACACTTGCAGCCCTTCGCAGGGCCGTGGCCCCATGGTTGAGAAACCCGGTCCTAAACCATGAGGTGCTAGATGCTGAAACTCCATACCATGCCATTTTTTTAATAAGATGCTATGATTACTAGTAACGAAAGCCTTAGCTATGTCAAGGAAGACTCGTATGGTGTATTGCTTAAGCTCCATTGCCTTAGTGAAGCTTTCAAGCAACTCTAAAATACCAAAATCAACAGAGCAATGTTTTCTAAAGCCAAACTGCTTTGGATACGTTATTCCTGTGCCTTCCATATATGTAGAAAATTTCATCTGAATGATCTTCTCCACGATTTTTGAAAAGACTGAAAGAATTGAGATGGGACGATAATTAGTAATCTTGTAAGGTGTATCAGGTTTCAACATTGGAATCACTCTAGCAATTTTCGTGTCCTTGGGGAACTTGCACTGCTCTACTTGTTTGGAAAATATATAAAGCAGAAGTAAAAGTGATTCATCACAAAGAGCTCTTACATCATCAGAATTGATATTATCCCAATCTGCAGATTTATGTAGATTAAGACACGTGATGGCATCTTTCATTTCCTTGCCTGTCATGGCTCCAATATCAAATTTATGGATAACTGGTTTTATATATTCATCATGAGTGTGCTTATTAGCAGGGATCGCATTTGCAAGGTTTTTACTTATGTTAGCAAAGTAGTTGTTGAAGGTTATGGCTATTTCAGAAGGACAAAAGATATCCCTGCCATTGAGATGTATGTGTGGCAGTGAGGAATAAATTTTCACATTATTGATGCCAATTATTTCCTTCATTATACACCACGACTTTTTATTGTCAGTTTGGTGTTGTAAAGGAAGCTTTGAATAGTAAGCCTGTTTAAGTTTCCTTTTAGTCTTTTCAAAAATCTTCTTAAAAGATACGTATGCCATTTTGTTACAGTATGTCTTATTTTTTAAACGTATTGTATAGTCTTTGTTTTTTGCGTTACATTTTCAACGAATCTTTATTCATCCACTTGTTCAATGTGGACTTTGAAAAGAAAGTAAATTCCGTTAATCCTTGTCCGTTACTTTTCTTAGCCCGTTTCTATTATATCCGTTAAAAAAAAAAGACAGGAGATAGTCCGATATGAGCGTTAAGAGCACTAATTCCGTTAAAAATTTAACACTCCGTGAGTCCCGTAAAATTTATGATTTAGCGAACTTAGTTTACACTCAAACGTTAAATTTGTGATACTAGCCGGTGCGATGCGCTAAGTGGCGAGCAAATTTCGATGATTTGGAGGCCAAAACACTATACTATTAGATCATATAAGCCACACTTAAAGCTTCTCAAGATATAGATCTTAATTAAAAAAAAAAGCCCAAAGAACTTGCTAGAACTGTTATTTTAAATCAAGCATAAATCTTCTTTTATAATAATTAATTTTGCGTGTACGTGTAATTAGCCTTTAACTTGTACAGTATTAACTGATCGGTAAGTTTGTTTTGAAAAAATCTAGTTGGATCGTGGAGACCCTGCTCCAGAAGATGCAGGTGGCCCTTTCGAAACATAAGCGTTTCAAATGCGAACATCATCTGAGCCTTAGGATTTTCTATCCCGTGGAAATCAATCTTTCCACTACTGCCCTGGAAGGATTTTCTGAACGTGATGAGTAGGTTCATCGGGGCTGGCTCACCGGAAGTTGGTAGCATTTTTAAGTTCCATCTTGGATCCCAATCAAGCCATGTCACTAACCAGCTTTGCGCCTTGGCTTTCAGAGTCTTTGCTGGGTCATTACACACTTCAGTGTTCTATTAGGTAAGAACAATACTATAGAAATATCGAATATGAATCAAACCAACCTTCCACAGACATAACGCATTTCAACCGGTGAGCTATTTCATTGCAAATTTTGAGCACTGGTATTTGTGATCATCTAAAGATTAAGTAATAAATACAAACAAGCAATAAATGAGATAAGCTCTCCTCATATGCGACTTTAAAATGTCCAAGATGGTGGCCCGTGCGTGGATAATCTTGGATTGAGCTAGGAGAAACAGATTTGTACGAGACTTACATTTGTGTGAAGTTCATCTTCAAAAACTCTAGGAAACCTCGAAGTGGGTCACGCATTACCTTTACCATTTACTTAGCTCAGGCGGAACACTAGCACCATAAGCAGCCCAAACACTAGGAGTTGCAGTCAATGTAACAGGACCAGAATTGGCAGCAGCCATAGGGGGTGAACAGGGATATTATTATCAGGCATGTTCCGGATATGGCACTTGCCCCCGGGCCACGAACAGGGTTCGTGACTGCTGGAGTGAACAACTCTTAGTAGCACACAATTAGGATTAATGCCAGCGCAACTCAAGTTGAGTTTGCACATTGAAACCCGGCTGGGTGGCGGGTGGTGGGGTAGCGGTGAGAGAATGGTTGCTAGGTATTGGAAAGCACTACACGTAATAGTCTCGAATTCACTAGAAAAATGTCATGCAAAAAAAAACTGAGCAAGAAAATAAAAACTTTCCTTACATCTATAATGTCCGATTTTATTGCAAAATAATGTTTTTCTTAGATGTATTAGTAAACTTAAGGGAATTTTTCATTTAAACTTTAAAAAAGGCATCTTGAGAAGATGTCGTATATGGCAACCGTGGAGAGTGCATGGCCATTGGCCAGCAGCTTTAATTTAACGGACCTGTTAGCCAATTTTCTAAAAGCATTAAGGTGGTAATCGTTGATTTCTTACAAGTCAAATCCGTTAATCCTTAAGTCGGCTAAATCTGAGGTACTGTAACGGACCCTTATTCGTTAACGAACAATGTAACGGACGTAACGGACTGGGTGCCCAACTATGCCAAAATACCGACGCAATATCTTCGTGTTAAAGTAGCGAGTCGAATATACATCGCACCTCGCGTGGGTGACCGACCGTTATATCGTCCAATCGTCTCGTATAAGCTTCCCCAGAGGCATGAAATTCGCATCGGGCTCCACGACCCCATTCAGTGATGAACATGGTAGCTTCCTTTGGCTCTTTACTCAATATGAGGCTGCGGTAGCCATTCCAGGCATCGAGAACAGACTTTCACGTGTGCGGCGGAACAGACGTCACGAGATTGAGCGGGCTCGACGTACGGGTGGTTTCTCGTACCGAGGCCATATTTAGCTGCTGCAGATCGATGGTGTAACGCGGTTTGCCACTCCTTATCGGTGTCACGACCATGCGCGAGCACCTTGTGGTGCCTGTGCCCTGCAGTACCCTTCAATGATGCCCAGTCAAAAGTCGCTGGCGAGATAGTCCTATGCCTTTCTAATGGTGCGGTGCAGGTATCGGTGTGTGAACAGCGTGATCGTTACCGGCTTGAATGTGATGCGTGCGGGTGATCCCGTAATACTCGGAAGGAACTGGTGCGTGCATGTAATAAATGCGCTTGCGTAAAATACGGCGAGAGGCCGAGTTTTCAAGTGCTCTACATTTCCGTCGGGCTGGTCGGGTGGTAGCCTTTACAGCGTCGCAGTAAGAAAAGAGTAGAGAAAAGTAAAGCTCACAGATAATTTCCGAGTTTGCGTCAGCTGTCGCGAGGCGTAGCCGTTGTACTCCATGCGTACCAAGATGGAACCGATATAGCCCAGTTGAGTCTTAGTTATTCCAGCTAATCTGTGACTGTCCGGAATCAAGTGCGCCTTTGGGTATGAAATGCGCTCTAATAAATTGGAGCCAGCAGTGCAGGTTACACAACCGCTGCTAGCAATCGCTTCTAACACGTGACCAGTTTCTGGAACCTTGTGATACCCGGACTACGTGGCACCGACTTTCTCGTGTGCGGTGTGAATGATCATAGCAGAAGTGCGGCAGCGCGGTGAAGCTGCAGAGGCTCGGGGGAGGCAAATTCGCCCTTCCTCCACTCTAAGCAAGGCTGCGTAAAAAAGCAATCTGCACTATGTAAGCCGTAAGCGCTTCGTCCGTAGCGTCTGTTTCCGTACGGGCTTTGGGGTAGTTTGCCTTTTGTCTGTGTGAGAGCGGTTGGGTGGGGTTGATTCGTGCTTCCTTGGCCTTGTTGATCTCTGGCCTCCAAAAATCCGACTCGGGTTCGGCGTCTTCAACGAAGGCGACGTCATGACGTTTAACTAGCTGGTGCGTAGGTGTTTGCCCAACAGCGAGGGTGCGATAGGGTTTAGGTTAAACGTTGGAAGCATTTTCGCAGACGCAACTAAGTGCCCTACGATACCGCAAGCACCGCAGATATTTATATGCTTCGGGCAGTCTCACCTCCAGATGGATTTTTTGCTCTGCGAGGGCTGTTTTAAGGTGAAAAGCCTGAAAAGGCTCAACGAATCTCAGACGCTTTGAGGTAGCGCGTTCTATCAACCTCTGTGGCGAGTGTTGGCAGGGAAGTGGACTCGAATAAAATTTTTCATTGGTTTAGAGACCAGTGATGATCCGCTGTGCTCCCATTTCATCTATGTAGCTGATAGAGTGCGATTGAGTGCCGTAAATGAAGAGTGAATGGACATAAAGCTGCCTGCGATTTTAGCTAAAAACTAAGTGACGGAGTTGCTGTCCATCTGCATCATTTTGGTGAAATGTATTTGGTGAACTTCCTTATGAGTCCCTTCAACGACGATTGCGCGGATATGTGCCCAAAATTCCTTGATCCGATGCGGTTGGGCCTACTTATTCGAGCAAAAGCTTGCTTAGTTCTGCGTAGCAGGCAGCGCGATGTTCTACTTTTACATACTCCGGCTCGTCAATACCAGTTACTAATATCCCCGCCACGCGTCGATAAACAAAGCCCATTCCTATTCGTCAATGTTCTCGTTAATGATCGGACGATCGGGAGGCTTGAACTTGGCTGAAGGGCGGCTATTGGACTGGAGTAGCTGGCTGCTTTCCTCCTGGTGGGTGGTCAGTACCTTCATCGGGTGCTGCAAAAGCTCTAGCATGGCCTGGATATGGGCTTGGCTGGCGATGCTTACCGATTGTTTCTGTTTAGTGCCTGCGGCGCCAATAAGGGGCCCACTGGCTCTGCCGTGCAATGGCAAAACCTGGTAACTCACTTCGCAGCGATTTTGAGTAAATTGCATAAAATGGCATTTGAAGTTTATTAAGACCTTTCAAAGAAAACCCGGAGTTCTTAATTCAAGTGAGCTAATCACCTGATATCGCTCTTAGAGTACACTGACCAACTGCAAATTCGGCATGGCTCTCATATAAGTGGAGTTAACATTTCTTGCCGTAGCAAACCTCAGGGACTTGTTGACAGCGGTACCATGACAAATGCTAGTATGATCATGTTCGAAAATTTATTTCTTGCTTCGTATTATCGTGCGGAAGCGTTTTTAGAATTAAGAAAAGAAGGGCCATCTATTTTGAATTGAATTTTAAAAATAATGAATTTATCCTGCCAGATAGTAGTCCTGGCGTCCGCAAACAAGTCACATATCGTTAACATCCGTAAATTTTCATTGCGGACCACATCAAACAGATCATTTGCAACATGTATAATACCCAAATTGCAATATTTAAGTTGCCCTACTGCTCTTTATGTCTTCCAAATAGACAAACTTCCTGCACATTTTAACGATTCAGGTAATGGAGGATACTAATTAAGTAGCAAGAAAACACCTTTAAAACAAAAATCTTCCTATCCAGTGCTACCCTGTCAATCGAATTAAAGAGTCCAATCTTCACAAACGATCCATAAATGCAATGTTGGATTTAAGAAGATGCAACATTTTTTCAGAGAACAATATAGTAGCTAAGTTTGACGTTCTCATGAGCAGTATTGTAATATAGACCAGTTCTATACAAGCATGCAAGATATTTACGAAAAGTAGCACTCAAATTTCAGTACAATTCAACCAGATACTGGGAGGGATTTTCGTTGTGCTCTGATACAAAATAATTAAATTAAAACAAGAAAATTGAGTTAAATACACTAACCGCCCCAGTAACTTGGAAAGGACTAGTCTACTACACGTCCACAAAAG
Organism: Craspedacusta sowerbii; assembly: GCA_003687565.2. Classification (NCBI taxonomy): domain Eukaryota; kingdom Metazoa; phylum Cnidaria; class Hydrozoa; order Limnomedusae; family Olindiidae; genus Craspedacusta; species Craspedacusta sowerbii. Next base: position 13,182 of record QQSS02072874.1, read on the forward strand.
TTACAAGCAGAACACCCTTCGGTTGCCTGGAAATATAGCAGCATTACATTTAGCCATTAAAAAATCTACTGTAATGGTATCCGACAAAAAACACCGAAGAATGGGAGAGATTTTCTGACTTGTGAACCCCGTCAATCTATTTGACAAAAACAAATGATACATTGATGCGTTTAAATAGGATGTACGCAAACTTTAAAGAAATGCAAGTGCCAAAGAATCAAAAAAACTTAGTTCTAAATCCTAGTTCTAAATAAACGAAACCAACACGTCCAAGCAAACGAAGAAAACCAACCTCGAAGGTGTCTCTTCGGTGAGCAGCGTAGTCCGAACAAACTGAACTACGCAGGCGTGTTTATACAAAATCACAAACCGGATAAATTCTACGGGCACGATAACAATAAACAATTGCACTATACATGTTGCTTAAATACCAGCCACGGAATACCCATCACAGAAACAAACTTGACATAAATCCTAAATAATCTCTAATTTATCTACACGAATGTCAAAAAACCACGTCTTCCAACCACGATAATAAACAATTGAGCTATACATACCGCTCAAATAATACATACGCAATACTCATCACCGGCGTCCAAACTTGCCTCAATAATCTAAAACACTGATCTTAACGAACGACAAAACACTAGCTCCCACGAGGATGAACAAATAAGCACAATGAACAATACTTCATAGAAGGAGAAACCCCTGGTGGTGCCCCTGTGCCCCCAGCTCCCCTTGCCCCTTACCCCCAAACCGAGCGCCTGCTGCTACATCTACTTCAACATATTCCCCATCCAAATCAGTCTTGCATTCCAAATATTGCTTCCCTTTCGTGAATCGCACCTCACATATACTGGTTAGTATAGGCATTGCAGTCTTCTTTGAATTTTAAGTGTGCTGCATTCGCTTGTAGAACCCATAGTGCTCTAGAAGGACAAGCTTGATGGTGTTGTAGGCCTTTCTACACAAAGGCTCGTCACCAGCCATTTGGTGTGTTACGTCCACGATGTTGAGAGAGAGAGGCTGTAAATAATTACTTAACCTCCGTGACTGTTTTGCGAGTCACGCTTACATTTTGACTGTATTGGCACTGGCGAGTCCGCCGTTAAAAACTTAAATTCTTAGCAGTTTAAGATCGTCAAACTCGTAGCACCATGTAGAAAAGACCACGCATATGTTTCTTTAAATGATTTTACTAGATGTATATCATGAGATGGTGATCCGAGATTAAAGAGAATGCCTATTTGTAAGATGGCTCTCCCAGAGTAACCTGGCTCGTTACTGAAAACTGTTTATCTATGAGACTTTTCACTGCACTGCACTTTGTTAGAATTGATTTCTTCACTTATTACTGGCATATGCTGTTGCATGGTCGTTTTATTGTTTGCGATGCAAACCCTCCTATCCTTATAGTCAATAAGTTTAATATTTTACAGTCTTGTTTTTTCGGCCCCTGTTCACTTACGTTTCCTTAATGGAAGTCACGATTTCATGCCTATTCTATGTAATTGAAATAAAAAGAATTTTACTAAAAGACTTTGTAAGTAATTGCTGCATAGAAGTAATATTTTATTGCCTTGTCTTTATACTCTAAATCCTTTTGACTGTAGGTAGATTAGCTTATCATGGAAAAGGTAGATTTGTCAAAAAGTGATGGCACTTTAGGGTATGTGTAGAATTTCATTTTGTAGAGTTATTAGATAATTGTTAAGATATCTAGTATTTAATTTTTCTTTGAAAAAAAGCATGCTGTTGAGGTGTTTTTATGTTTCTTATGCAGTCCTTAAGTTCAAGAATCACCAACTCTATGAGCCTGTGGGAAGCTTTTCCTTGTTTCTGGCATCGTATTCTAATTTGGGTATTGACTGACTGGCTCAAACTTCTGAGGAAACCTATTGGTGCTAATGTTAAAGTCAGCGAACCTTTCCAATCCAGCAGCTCTTGTCTGGTATGGAGCGTTCTCAAATGTTAAAATCAATGTGCCTCAGCCGAATTGTTAAGCGTGTTAATATTTCAATGTAAGCCTTCTCGATTTTAATATGTATGCATGGAGAAATTATATTATTTGTAATTTAGAACTTCACTGCGTAAGTTACCAGTGGATGTTGCTTGTCTTCATTGATTGACTGGTGCTCCAGTTACAAATTTTTTGCGTTATGGTTGTTGCTCTTCCTAAGAGCCATAAGTCAGATTCATAGTCCATCAATTATCAGTTCCTAGTGAAGCCCATTGTCTGGTTTTGAAAGAGCTTCTCAAGAAGCTATAAAGCTCTGTACGTGTGCGGACAGGAAGGTTTGGAAAACACGACAATGGACTGAGGATTTGGAGTCTTCAATGGCGTGAATTGATAAACTGTGGATGTAATTTAATACCTTGCAGTCTGTATCAACGTTTGAAGTTTGATGCTGTGAAGCGCTGCCTTAACGATTTTGGCAAATAAATTTTTGACATGTTTTGTCATTGTTCGAGATTTTATTCATGGGAATTCTAGTGCTTGAGCTTGCTTGTTAATTCACTTCACTGTTTGATGGCATTAAAAACCTGCCATTGCTACCATGTTCAAAGTAATCCTTGATGAAATGCAACTTCAGCAAACCCAACTTGGCAACAACTGTAACTATGGCAACAAATTCATAGTTGATAACAGCATTGTAATTATCTACTTCAGCTGTTTGTGTGTAAGCAGCCTGCTTTTAACCGTAGTGCATTTTCTTCCACATGTGTCATTGCAACTGTGCCAACGCACATGCGAATTTACTTTATCAAATATCTTCAGAGTTTTTATCCAGAAATAGACTGTGGTGACTCAATCGTTGTGGCTCATAACTTTTGATGGTGAACCACTGCCTGAAGAAATGCAAGTATATTAAATATTTAAAATAAGAATTTTTGGAATGGATCCTTCCTGACGTACCCAATGATCTGAAAATTTTTTTAATTAGTGGAAAGACTTTCGGTTCTGTTTGGTGATACTAAATTGATTTGTTTTAAGCGCTTTAAACGCTTTTACTTGAGATAGTTACCAGCTCTGAACGTTGTAGCCTTATGAGCTGGTAACTACAGTAGTGGATGCTGCTGCGTTTGCAGGACTGTCAATAGTTGCGGGCGAAGAGCTTAAAGCACTCATTGTTTTGCCAGAATTCCTGACAAACCCGGTATTAGACAACGCGTCCGGGGATTTCTCAGAAATCCCGTCCGTCAAAGATCGAAAATCGCCCTTGCTAATGTACGGGAAGTTAGCCATCTCTTCATCATCTTTAGCCATCATATAACTATCAGGTAGCCGTCATCTTGTTGTGTCATTACGAAGGAATTATGTAGCGTTTACTACTAACTACGTTCAACGTTAGCTAAGGTCCGTTTATCAGCGTCTACAAACTGTAGAAAGAAAACTAGACTCTCGTCATCATTCGTATCGACGCGAAGATCCTGTAAATCTGCAGATGAAATCGCCTGGGTTAGGTTTTGCCCGTGTTACCTGACGCACGAATTACGTTCGAGCTGGAACCATCGACTTTGATACCGGCGACGTCAGTTCGGCTCCATCTGTGCCCTGTTGAAGGAAGTGTCCTGTTGAACCTTTACCTGCGAGCGATCCTAATTCAGCATCTGCTCCAAACACCGAGAGCGATTGTATTTTGCGACAGTCATTTTCGACAGCCGCCAAGACGATTGGAATGGGCGAAGAAGTGTTACGACGTTTTTGTTTCTTTACAATGGGAGGTTTTGCATTGCTATCTGCCACTACGAAACGGACACGTTCCAATGCACGCATGCTAGATGATAATTGCTCCATTGTTAAACGTTCTAAACTGCAGTTGCCACGCTGCGCTTGTCTCTCGCCACGTTGAGGTGTGCAGCCCCGTGTTTAGTTTTTGAGACAATTGATGGTGATTATTTAAGTGTGGAGTAAAGTTTAGCAGAAAGAGCTTATCCTTGAGAGTTTGTAAACGGTGAATGTTTTGCGTCGAGGCGACGTGCGCTTGAAAGGAAGCAAAACTGAAGTCAATTTTTTTAAGGCTTACTCTTTTGAGGGGTTTTATTATATGCAATCTTCATTATTATTAGGCCCAAGGAGATCGGAGTACTAAAGACACTTCTGAAATTTACCTTGGCCATGTTGCTGTGTCCACTGATATCATATTTCTTTGTCAAGTCTTACGTCTTAGAAGGTGGGTCATTTTGTATTTTTTAGTTCGATTATTATTATGCTATTTTGTAAAGGATTGCATATCGTTGGCACGTATATGTATGTATGCATCCATGTATGAATGTATGTTTGTATGTATGTACGTATGTATGTATGTATGTATGTATGTATGTATGTATGTATGTATGTATGTATGTATGTATGTAT